>CM055076.1:641840-658445 GCA_029204045.2 Tillandsia leiboldiana | reverse complement strand
CTGCTGGGTTGTTTTTGTTAGTTTAAAACTTGAAATTAATTATAAAGAATTGAAATTTATACGTTAGTTTCTTTAATTATATTATATATATAATTCAGAGTGCATTTGAGTTTTGAGAATAGTTGGTAAAATTCAATTTCTTGTTTCGAATTTATTTGACTGTAAGTTTTAAAAATAGTTTCTCAAAAAATTTAAATTTGAAATTATGTTTTAAGATAGTGCTTAAACTTTTTTCGTTACTTATAAATATTTTTTCCCTTTTCTGCTTCGACTACATATTTACAGATAAAAATATAAAAATATCATATCATAGATAATTTTAGTAGTACAGGTTTGAACATCATAAGAATATCAAAAATATGATATATAATTTTACTTAAATATGAAATATATATTTGTATTATTTTAAATCACATTACTTGTGATATAATAATATATAATTTTAGTTAATATAATAAGATATTTCCGTTCATATTTTTAAATAAAAAAAATTAATATATATAATTTAGTTAATATAATAAGATTAGATTTTAGTTAATATAATAAGATCAGATCTTGCAGATATTATATATATATATAGTTTGATTTCAGTGATATATCCTTACACATTTCAGATAAAATATTTATTTACATATATAATTTAAAATGCATAAATATAGTTTATGTTAGTTTACTTTCTTTCTCTTTTCTGTCCTTCTGCGGAAGTTTTATCTTTAAATTTCTCGCTAATTCTAAAAATGTTCTGTTTTCCTGTTCTTATTTGATGGCGGCGGCGGCGTCGACACTGGCGCTGTGCCTGTACTTAGCGCGGAAGAGTAGATATTATATACCATAAGCATCATTCTCGGGATGTTGCTGGTGCGATGTTGCTGTTAGTTGAAATTTGTAATTCATTCGGGTTGTGTTTTGCATGTGATTTGTCTGTCGGCGCGTTGGTATTTTGTCGGTGATTCAGTTCTCTTCGCTGTTGATCTGCTGGGATGTTCCTGTCGGTATGCATTCTCTTTCTCTCATTCCTCCTGTTCTCGGATATTCCTGCTGGGATGTTCCTGTCGGTACGCATTCTCTTTCTCTCATTCCTCCTGTTCTCGGATATTTCTGCTGGGGTTGTTTTTGTTAGTTTAAACTTGAAATTAATTATAAAGAATTGAAATTTATACGTTAGTTTATTTTAATTATATTATATATATATAATTCAGAGTGCATTTGAGTTTGAGAATAGTTGGTAAAATTCAATTTCTTGTTTCGAATTTATTTGACTGTAAGTTTAAAAATAGTTTCTCAAAAATTTAAATTTGAAATTATGTTTTAAGATAGTGCTTAAACTTTTTCGTTACTTATAAATTTTTTTTTCCCTTTTCTGCTTCGACTACATATTTACAGATAAAAATATAAAAATATCATATATCATAGATAATTTTAGTAGTCCAGGTTTGAACATCATAAGAATATCAAAATATGATATATAATTTTACTTAAATATGAAATATATAATTTGTATTATTTAAATCACATTACTTGTGATATAATAATATATAATTTTAGTTAATATAATAAGATATTTCCGTTCATATTTTTAAATAAAAAAAATTAATATATATAATTTTAGTTAATATAATAAGATTAGATTTTAGTTAATATAATAAGATAAGATCTTGCAGATATTATATATATATATAGTTTGATTTCAGTGATATATCCTTACACATTTTCAGATAAAAATATTTATTTACATATATAATTTAAAATGCATAAATATAGTTTGATTTCAGTCATATCCTTTTGGTATAAAATATGATCAGTAAAATTAAAATATTAAAATATAAATCTGTCATTTCTATTATTTTGTTATATTTAAGTACACATTTTCAGATAAAAATATCTATACAAATATATAATTTAAAATGAATAAATATTTTAATATAATATATAAACATATGATTATCTAATTTGTTCTTTAGATTTTGTATTCTCTTACTGATTATCTCTTTTATTCTTCCGAATATTAATATAAGATATATAATATATAAGATATATTCACAAGATTTTCTAACTACTTTTCTTAGTCATTACTTTTCTTAGTCATTATCTCTTTTATTCTTCCCAACATTAATATAAGATATAATATATTCACAAGATTTTCTAACTACTTTTCTTAGTCATTATCTCTTTTATTCTTCCCAACATTAATATCAACATTAATATAAGATATAATATATAAGATATATATTATTCACGATATTTTCTAACTACTAATTCCCAATATATAATTTGTTTTTAGATTTTGTCTGATTTCTCTAATCATTAGAGATTTGCTATTATACCTTTTCTATTTTCAAGATCTATACAAATAAATGTATACAACTTAAACTCAAATTTAAATTTTAAATTAGATAACTAAATTAAGACATGATTTATATATTTTTAAATTACATATAAATAAACAGGTATACATTAATTTGTACCTATTTTTTAAAATACATATTAAGTATGCATTTTTTAAATATATCTATACAAATTTGAATTCCATTGTGATTAAAAAATTAAATTATAATTTCCGTACAAATATCTATATAAATATATATATATATATATAAATATATATATATTATATATATATTATATATTATATATTATATATATGATTATATAATATTTGGTATTTACATATATTAATATATAAATATATTTTTTGATTTGACTGATTTGATTATGATAGGTTTGATATCATGACTATCTATTTTCCATGATTCAACTATATAGTCAAAAAAGGAAAACAATTAATAATAGCAAATCTTTCCAATATTAGATCTTCTCTTCTTCCGAAGATTAATAAATGATAAAATATATATAATATAAAATATTTAGTATTTACATATATTAATATATAAATATCTATTTTTGATTTGATTGATGTCGTTATGGTAGGCCTGATATTATGAGTATCCTTTCCCAAGATTAAAGTATATATATTCAAAAAAGGGGAAAAAATAATAATACTAGCAAATCTTCCCAAGATTAGATTTGCTATTATTATATTATTATAAATATAATAATTATAAATATAATAATATTCAAATTTGGCACAAATTCCCACAATTTAAAATTAATATTTAATAGTTGATTTAAAATCAAATATTTAAATATAATATAATATGTATAGCAATATATATATGATATATATTATATATATATAATAATATAATAATATCTATACAAATATAAGTGCTTGACATAACTAGATTTCCATGTTCCCATTTTTGATTTCCTCAAAAAAAACGAAAAAAATAATTATTTGCGATGTAACATTTGTAGATTTTGTCCATCCCAAGATTCAAGTATAAAAAATTCAAAAAAAAGGGAAAAAAATAATAATAGCAAATCTTCCCAAGATTAGATTTGCTATTATTGCTTCTCTATTTCCAATACATGTAAATATAAGTATTTACATATATATTAATATATAAATATATATTATTTGATTTGATTGATGTCATTATGGTAGCCCTGATATAATGAGTATTCCTTTCCCAAGATTAAAGTATATATATATATATATATATATATATTATTTGATTTGATTGATGTTATTATGGTAGGCCTGATATTATGAGTATTCCTTTCCCAAGATTAAAGTATATATATATATATATATATATATTATATATATATATATATATATATATATATATATATATATATATATATATATATATATATATATATTAAAATATATTAAAAAAAGGGAAGAAAATAAGAATAGCAAATCTTCCCAACATTAGATTTGCTATTATTATATTATTATTATAAATATAATAGTATTCAAATTTGCCACAAATTTTCACAATTTAAATCAAATCTTTAAATATCATATAATATGTATAGAAATATATATATGATTATTATATAATATAATAATAATATAATAATATCTATACAAATATAAGTGTTTGACATAATAACTAGATTTCCATCTTCCCATTTTTTGTTTTCTCAAAAGAACGAAAACAAATAATGATTTGCGATTTAGTGTTTATAATAATAATATATATATATATATATATATATATATATATATATATATATATATATATATATATATATATATATTCAAAAAAGGGGAAAAAATAATAATAGCAAATCTTCCCAAGATTACATTTGCTATTATTACTTCTTTATTTCCAATACATGTATAAATATAATATTCAGATTTCTTCCTCTAATAATAAATATAATAATATTCAGATTTGTCACAGATTCCCACAATTTAAAATCTAAGTATACAAATATTTTATTCATATAAAATATTTATTATAAATATAATGTCATTATGGTAGCCCTGATATTATGAGTATCCTTTCCCAAGATTATATATATAAATATAATATTCAGATTTCTTCCTCTAATAATAAATATAATATTCAGATTTGGCACAAATTCCCACATTATAAATACAATGTCATTATGGTAGCCCTGATATTATGAGTATTCCTTTCCCAAGATTATATATATAAATATAATATTCAGATTTCTTCCTCTAATAATAAATATAATATTCAGATTTGCCACAAATTCTCACAATTGATTTGATTGATGTCATTATGGTAGCCCTGATATTATGAGTATTCCTTTCCCAAGATTATATATATAAATATAATATTCAGATTTCTTCCTCTAATAATAAATATAATATTCAGATTTGCCACAAATTCCCACGATTGATTTGATTGATGTCATTATGGTAGGCCTGATATTATGAGTATGCTTTCCCAAGATTAAAGTATATATTATTTGATTTGATTGATGTCATTATGGTAGGCCTGATATTATGAGTACCCTTTCCGAAGATTAAAGTATTTATATATATATATTCAAAATATATATTCAAAAAAGGGAAAAAAATAATAATAGCAAATCTTCCCAAGATTAGATTTGCTATTATTATATTATTATTATTATTATAAATATAATGTCATTATGGTAGCCCTAATATTATAAGTATCATTCCCCAAGATTAAAGTGTATATATATTCAAAAAAAGGAAAACATAATAATAGCAAATCTTTCCAAGATTATATTCGTTATTAAATATATATATGATTATTATATAATATAATAATATAATAATATCTATACAAATATAAGTGCTTGACATGACATAACTAGATTTCCATCTAAGTAGATTTTCAGCCTCACCATATTGATTTCCTGAAAAAAAAACCTCAAAAATAGTGATTTCCGATTTGACATTTGTAGATTTTGTCCATTGATTCTGCTATATTTTGACAGATTCCCAAAAAAAATAATGATTTGGGATTTTCATTTTACCTTTGTGAGATTTCTTCTTCTACCTGACATAACTAGATTTTTATTCCGGATTTGACATTTGTAGATTTTCTCCATTAACTCTGCCATATTTTGTCAGAATCCCTAGATTCCCAAAAAAAAATAATGATTTGGGATTTGACATTTGTAGATTTCCTCCATTCATTTTGCCTTTGTGAGATTTCTTCCTCTACCTGACACAACTAGATTTTTATTCCGGATTTGACATTTCTAGATTTTCTCCATTAATTCTCCCATATTTTGTCAGCATCCCTATCATAGCACTTCTCTAATTTCCTATGTACGTACCCTTATTCACTTGGTAAGATTTCTATAAATAGAAAGTCTTTGATTGCATTATACCATATATTACTACATATAGTTAGAGTAAGAAAGGTAAGTAAATATATTAAAGAAATATAATTTCCATTCCATAAATAAGATAGCTAGAATTTTCCCCCTTATATTGTTTTAGTGCTTGGTAGGTGTCCTGTTCCTGCTGTTCTGTTGCATTAGTGTGTTCCACTTTGGTTCCCCTCACTATTTACTTACAAGGTATGTTCCATTCAATAGATTTGTTATGTCGTTCTTCTGCTTTCCATTTTCCCCTTCTTTACATTGGAGTATTTTGTTTCTCCGTGAGTTCCTTTTTTTCGATGAGTTTTGATTTCCCTAATTATCTTCGCTTCCTTCGCCGTTGTATTTCCAGTGTACATTAATTGTTTTTGGGGGTTGTTGGCCCTCGCAGGTTTCTTGCGTTTGGTTTTAATTTTACTCTCGGTTTTTTTTGCTATCATATGATGTTTGGGCTGTTGGTCCTCACAGGTTTTTGCCATTTCCTTTTATTTCCGTTCTTGGATTTCTTCTTGGATTTCCCCCACAATGTTGGAGAGTAATGTTGGTGGTCGAGATGGTCCATTGACCAGCGATCGTCCTATGTAATAGTGCTCGTGGTTCGGACGGCAATTGATAGGCAGCCAACCACCCCAGGATTGACGGTGGTCTGGATCGGCCTATTGATCTGCAACCAACTACTAGCACATGATATGTTGGCTTGCATCCTGCTCCTTCGGTTGTTAGTACAGTCCTGTTTTTGAGTCCCCAATGTATTTCCGCGGTTTCTTCGATATATGGTTGGTTGTTTTCAGATACTGTTCCTTTTTTTTACTGTTCCTTAGTGGGTTCCTTTTGTACGTCCTAAGCCAACTACCTTCGTCTTTGCCCCCCCCCCCCCTCCCCCCCCCCTCCCCTTCCCTCCCTTCCCTGCTGCACTCTTTTGCAGTGCACACTATGACAACCATTGAGCTTTCCTACGTCGGATTGCTAAATGAGATATGTGAGCGCTGCAAGGTTGAAGTGCCAGAACGCGTCGTCTCGGCTGACGCAGATGGGAAATTACTAGGCTACGTCGACCTCCACATTAAGCGAGATGATACAGTAGTTGAGGTCATACGTTGCTGGAGTGGTCCAGCTGCCACACCTGCTGCTGCTGAAGAAGAAGCTTCGCACAGGGCTGCTAAGAGGCTTGTCCAAGAACTAGACTTGCATGTTAAGGATATCAATTATGATGACGCGCTCTTTTACAAGAACATGTGCGACCAGCTTACTACAAGCTACACAACCTTCTCGAGCCAATATAACAAATTGGTTTGGGAGTACAACTTCCTAAAAGAGTGTTATGTTTCTACGACCTGTGAGAAAAATGCTTTGGTCGCTGATCGGTTGAAGATACAAAATGCCATAGAAGAGTGTAATGCAGTGTTGACCCACCAACCTCCCATGTCACCCCTTCCAGCCACTTCATGTGATGCTGCGGCCCCTCCATTGGGATAGCTGTGTGGTTCACCTAGCGGCGAGAATGCCTTCGTCCTGCTCCTTGGTTTTTGGTTGTGTTTGCTTCCGTTCCCCCCCCCCCCCCCTTAACACTCTGGTTGTTTGTTGGTGATTTTGTCCCCGCCAACCCCCCCAACCTGTGGAACAATGCTTTTTTCCCCCTCTTTTTTAAAAGGTTTGTACTAAGTCCCCGCTCCGGCCCCGGCTGTCGCCGCTGCCGCCCCCGAACCTGTGCTGGAATGTTCTGTTTTTTTTCCCCTTTAGTTTGTTCTAATCAAACACTTTCCGATCACCCCCCCCCCCCCAAACCTGTGGTGCACTGTTTACTTTTATTTTTTTAAAGTTTGTACTAACCAAACACTTTCCATCGTTGTGGTAAATACTGTGATAATGACGTATATTGGCCCTTTTACTACCGTGATTCCATGTATTGGAATAGTATTGATGAATGGCGAATGCAGGCAGGTTGGTAATTTTTCCCCTTCTGCCTCTTTCCGATGCAACTCTGTGATTGTGTCGACCTCCGGTGGGATCTACAAAGGTAAATCTTACTTTGATGTATTGAGAAGAAAGGTAAGCCCTCCCCTCTTAATGTTAGATTTTTACATGCCTAATATACTGTACACCATCTTACTTCTACTTTGTAGCGCTGCTGCTTGCGACTGGTCGGTGGCGCCATGCTGATCCTACGATCCGTGGATTGCCAATCTGTTATTATGTTGATGCTTTTCCTTTTATCTGAGCCCCGGTATTTCCCTCCCTCTGATTACTCTTCCTTTCGTCCTCCCCCCCCCCCCCCCCCCCCCCCCCCCATTCCGTATTTTGTAGATTGTTTAAGATTTGTGGGAATTCAACACTTGCGTTTTCTTACTCTCTTTGAATTCCCACGCTTATGGTACGCTCTTCGGATTTGCTTGCTTTTGCTGAAAATAAAAAACAAATTTTCATTAGAAATAATGTCTTCTTTCAACTAGATTTAAATTATATGTAAAATTAAACTTCCAAAATTGGTATTATGTCAAATTTTAATCTAATGCATCAAATGTGGGTAAATAAATAGATCTCCTACCTATTTATTTTAGTGCATTTCTTGATGGTTTTCTCTCAGTTAATCTGACGGGATTCATCCGTTCCTGTTTTTGTTTTTTCTACTTTGTGCCTCTCTGTTTTGTTCCCCCCCTTCGGTTTTCTTTTTCCTTTCCTGTTTTTTCTTTTGAATTTTTTTTCCTCCTTTTTTTTTTTGGCAGTGATGATAAAAAAAGGAAGTTCTGTTCTTTGTTTTGATTTTTCTTTTTTTTTTTTTTTTTTTTTTTTTGGCCGTGATGATAAAAAAAAGGAAGCTAAATGCATTATAGTCTACGGACTTATGATTAAGTGATCAGCAATATTAGATTGTGCAATCCATATGGAGATTCTCTTTGATCTATTGGGCTGTATTTTCATGCCTACATTGGTGAGGTACAAGGAATACATCTATCTCTTTCTCTCACTCCGTCTTTCATACATATATGTATGTATGTATGTGCGTATGTGTATATAGATTTCTATATTTATACACCTACTGTCACGCCCCGGGGTCGAACTGCGACCCGGGCTCGCCAACAGATCCGCCGTCTGTACGGAAACTGCCGTACAGACGAAGCGTCTATCCTGCAAAAGAGATCTATAGCTAACAAGTATCAGAGCTGAAAGGAAGCTGAAACACTAAGCGGTGAAAAGTCCAAGTACACCAGTCCACTAGCACCCACAACATAAGTACAAAAGTGGAAACTAAAAGTACAAGAGACACAACACCGACACCACCGACTCGGGTAGGAGCTAGCCAGCCACGCGCAAACCTCGGTCAGAAAGCTCCGAATGAGCCAAACCTGGAACGGTCGCCTCAGGAACACCTGTCATCACAGCGGGTGTGAGATCTACTGCAACAGTCAGATCTCAGTGGGCACCAAAGCTAAAACCCACGGTACACCCACTCAGTCTGCTGGAGACAAAAACACAGATAGATAGATAGATAGATAGATAGATAGATAGATAACTGGAAATGAATCTATCGCTACATGTCTCAATGCAATGCTGGAAGTAAGTTCTCAGTCTCTCTCACGGGAGGCCTGGAAACTACGAACGTCTGCGCCCCCTACAGCCCTTATCAAACAAGAACATGCTGTAGGTTTAGGCGCCCATAGTTTCCGCCCCCGCACTGGGACTGCTAGAACTCTACAAGACACTAGAAGGCCACCTCAATCCCTTCTAGTAACCACCTGGTGACTCGGCCAGGGCATAACTGTCTATCTGGTAACTCAGCCAGTGATATCTGCACATCTGGTAACTCAGCCAGTGATTTATACCCATCTGGTATCTCTGCCAGTGGTATCTACTCATCTGGTAACTCAGCCAGTGATTTATACCCATCTGGTAACTCCGCCAATGGTATCTACTCATCTGGTAACTCAGCCAGTGATTTATACCCATCTGGTAACTCCGCCAGTGGTATCTACTCATCTGGTAACTCAGCCAGTGATTTATACCCATCTGGTAACTCCGCCAGTGGTATCTACTCATCTGGTAACTCAGCCAGTGATTTATACCCATCTGGTAACTCCGCCAGTGGTATCTACTCATCTGGTAACTCAGCCAGTGATTTATACCCATCTGGTATCTCTGCCAGTGGTATCTACTCATCTGGTAACTCAGCCAGTGATTTATACCCATCTGGTAACTCCGCCAGTGGTATCTACTCATCTGGTAACTCAGCCAGTGATTTATACCATCTGGTAACTCTGCCAGTACAACTCGTATACTCTAACGATGCGACTAACACTCGTGTCCAAGTCGGAAACGACAACCCTCGACTTGCACGACTGTTCCGCAAATACCTGATAATAAAGATACGATACCTTTGCATTCGGAAGCATAAAGGGCATTCCGTAGTTCATTGGGAGAAACCAACCCACCTGCGATCCACCGCGAAAACCGTGCGCCAAACGGAGGTCCCGATGCGATCCCGCAGCTCCACGCGGCAAAACACGCGCCGCCGGCCACGGGAGAAGCTAACACTATGCCACAACTGCGAGACAAGAAGAGGAACCGGGATCAGCAAACCCGCGGCCGAAAACCGCGCAAACAAAGGCGAAGGAAAACCCTCCGGCGGCGAAGAGCGTCGGGCGTCGCGCGGAATCCCATCGCGCATCCGCCGCGGCGCATCCGCCGCGGCGTACCGCCGAGCCGCAAACAACGCGGCACAGTGCGGCCCATGGCCGTACTGCCCAAAGAAACCAACCCCACGCGGCAAAGGTCAGCCGCGTGGCCAGCAGCGCCGCGCGGCCCCCAAGTCCGCCCGTGCGGCCTGCAGCAGCGCCGCGCGCCTAGCGCGCGGCCTGCAGGGCCGCGGGGCCCAAGGGCCACCCACGCGGCTTGCAGCAGCGCCGCGCGCCTAGCGCGCGGCCTGCAGCAGCGCCGCGCGCCTAGCGCGCGGCCTGCAGGGCCGCGGGGGCCAAAAGGCCCGCCCGCGGCACAGGGGCCGCCCGCGCGGCGCCCTGCAGGGCCGCGGGGGCCCAAAGGCCCGCCCGCGGCACAGGGGCCGCCCGCGCGGCGCCCTGCCATGCCGCGCGGGGCCCGCGGCACAGGGGCCGCCCGCGCGGCGCCCTGCACTGCCGCGCGGGGCCCGCGGCACAGGGGCCGCCCGCGCGGCGCCCTGCCATGCCGCGCGGGGCCCGCGGCACAGGGGCCGCCCGCGCGGCGCCCTGCACTGCCGCGCGGGGCCCGCGGCACAGGGGCCGCCCGCGCGGCGCCCTGCCATGCCGCGCGGGGCCCGCGGCACAGGGGCCGCCCGCGCGGCGCCCTGCACTGCCGCGCGGGGCCCGCGGCACAGGGGCCGCCGCGCGGCACCCTGCCATGCCGCGCGGGGCCCGCGGCACAGGGGCCGCCCGCGCGGCGCCCTGCACTGCCGCGCGGGGCCCGCGGCACAGGGGCCGCCCGCGCGGCGCCCTGCCATGCCGCGCGGGGCCCGCGGCACAGGGGCCGCCCGCGCGGCGCCCTGCCATGCCGCGCGGGGCCCGCGGCACAGGGGCCGCCCGCGCGGCGCCCTGCACTGCCGCGCGGGGCCCGCGGCACAGGGGCCGCCCGCGCGGCGCCCTGCACTGCCGCGCGGGGCCCGCGGCACAGGGGCCGCCCGCGCGGCACCCTGCCATGCCGCGCGGGGCCCGCGGCACAGGGGCCGCCCGCGCGGCACCTCTGCAGTGCCGCGCGCCACGCGCGCGGCCTGCAGGGTCGCCCAGCGCAGGGGCCGCCCGCGCGGCACCTCTGAAGTGCCGCGCGCCACGCGCGCGGCCTGCAGGGTCGCCCAGCGCAGGGGCCGCCCGCGCGTGCCAGCCAGGGCGCGCAACCAGCGCGCCCGCTGCCAGCGGCCCGGTGCCCCGCTGCACTGCCACGGCAGCAGGGCGCCTGCCGCGCGCGGCGCCCATGCGCGCCCGCGCAGCGGCCGCTCCCCTTAGCCGCGCGCTGCCCAAAAAACAGCGCGCGCGGCTCGCGAGGCACCTCCGCGCCACGGACAACAAGTCCATGGCACCCCAGCAGCAGGAAAAAAAGAAAGGGAAAAGAAAAGATACAAAATAAGCCAACCTCCTCGCGGCACGCCGGCCCCCGCACGGCTCCACGCCACGCTCGGAGAAGAAACGCCCAAGAAAAGCTTCCTCCAAAGCCCTCTTCTTCTTCTTCTTCTCCCCTTTCCTCTCAATTTTCTCTTTTCCTTTTCTTTCTTTTCTTTCTCTTTTTTCCTTTGCTACAGAGGTGGAGGGGAGGGGGGTTTAATAAAGCAGAAGCTTTAATTAAATTAATTAATTTAATTAACTTAATTCCAAAAACCCAACTCCAACTCACTTTTTGCCCTCGGGCCCTCCGCCGCTGCCCGGAACCTCCCGAGCTCCGCTGTAATCCCAAAGTACACGCGCTCACAGCTTTTTCTCTTCAAAAAGCTCAACCGTTGAGTCGGGGTGCTCAAATCAAATACCGGCTCCAAAATTGCCAGTTCCGACTCACTTTTTGCCTCCGGGTCTTCCGCGTCAGTCCGGAACCTCCCGAACCTCGCTGTAAACTGAAAATACACCTGCTCCAAGTGTTTCCCAAATTTTCTGCAACCCATAGCGGTGTCGGAGCTTCCCGTACCAGTCACCCAACGCGTACAAAGCCCGAAACAAGCAGAGGCTTCCGCGGGGATCCAAATCAACCCGAACTCCTCTGCAAACACAAATGGGACACATCCAAGGCAAACTCCTCCGCACCACACCTTCCTGCAAGGTCGGTGCGTCATCCAAATCCCGGTGTTCTACATTCTCCCCCCTTAAAAGGGTTTTCGTCCTCGAAACTCAACTAAATCCATACATAGGAGGGCAAATCAAAAACAAAAGGGGATAGGAGATCCACAAATTGTCCAAGGCTCTCAAGTGGTCACTCACATTCTTCATGCTGACAACACTGAACCTTCCCCAAAGGTATGATTCGACTGTAAAATTCTTCTGGTTTCACCAACAAGAATCGCATCGGTCGATGAGGATAACGCAGTCCTCGTCCATCACCAAGGAAGGGAAAGCAAAACAAAACTTGCGGGGTTCAAATAGGCCTCATCCTGCCTGATCACTGCTCGAGGATCCTCTCCTCGCAAAACTCATTTCTATAAATAACTCTCAGGCTGGTAGTTTCCCTCGATTCGAGATCTCATAAAACCGAAGTCTAAAGCCTCCTTAAGGCAAAACCCCACCGATTGCTTCATGGCCACCAAAACTCCTGTTCCACAAAACATAAATCACCTCCCTTGACAGGGGAACACTTTCAACCTCGAGAACCTTCTCTCGATCTGGCACTCAATTCCCAGGGTTACACAGCTCGCCTAAACAGGCATACTGACAAAATGTCCTCGCCGGGATAAGCAATCATACATCCTTGCAAATCTATCCACCGGCGTTACCTCGACCCGACTTCCTGAGTGTCCAAGCACTTAAGGTTTGAGGATTCAAGAATATTCCATGACCTCACTATCACGGCAATATCCGGATCATGCTGGTATCTTCCTCAGCTTTGCCTCTCGCAAGTTACACTGGCCTTGCATAGTCCAAGAGCTTCTGATCTCTGACTTTAACATGGGTCCAGGCCCAACCCAAACGTATCTCACCTCGTTGGGTCCTCCGTCACTCATGCGGCTGAATCACAAGGCCTAACCACAAATTTTCGATGCCCAAGTGCAACTCTCAAAGCTAGGCAACCAACTTCTTCCTCCATAGAAGTTGTAGCACCATCCTCAAGAGCCCCTCAGCTCCAAGTCGCCTCGAGATAAGCAAAACCCACGACGGTATCACCACCAACCCGTCCAGTGAAACAGGAAAACACAGCTCTCAAATCAGTAGGGCATTAGTCAATCTACTTGACCACGCAAACCGCTCAAACTGCCCTACTGGTTCCGGATCAGTATCCAGGCACAGCCCTTGGCTGTAAGGTTCCATAAAGATATCAACCACTCGAAGGCATCTGCCCAAGCACAAGGTGAGACTAATCAAGTTCGAACCTTACAAGAACTCACACGGTTGTGTACCCACAACGTGACATCACCACTGTGTAACAACTGCCTGGAACCTCACTGTCGTATCCCACGACGAGGTACTAGGTCTCACAGACCTCTCGATCCGCCAATCTCACAACTGCGCTCACAGCCCTCTCTGTCTCACGGTTGATACTCCCCGAGGTGCTGTCGAAGTTGGCGCGGTTCCCAACCACGTCAATCACTGTCTCGATCTCAGTCCCAATCTAGTAAGCACCTGGTAACTCGGCCAGGGGCATCAACCTCCTGGTAACTCGGCCAGGGCAAGTAACCTCCTGGTAACAGCCAGGCATCATATATCTCATCACATGCTATAAAAAAATACCCTCCTCCTGACCAGGTCCCACGGAGGGTCATGTCTTCTCTCTCGACAATCCATGATAGCATAAATTGGGACGACCGATTCCTATCCAACCTCGTATCAACACCTCAGCACTGATGTAGGACTAACATCTCGATGATCAATCCAAGGTCCTAGTTGCACTGGCAGGACAGGCAGCACTCATCCACGTGCTTCACGTGATCTGAAAATTGATCCAAACGTGCAAACCATCAGTCCTGACACTGGCCCACACGAAGGTACCCCCCCGCTTTACCGAAACGCACACACGGCGTTGGCATAAAGCATGCTCTAACCCGACGCCACACCAGGTGAGACGCGATCCACAACCCTGACGAAGAATGCGGCCCACGCAGAAGGGAAACTCACATCCTGGCACTGCTGCTGAAGCGAGCGCTGTCGAGAGCCTCCTGGTCTCAGTCTCTCCTGAGACCCATGATCCGTGGGTGGAATCATGGCAACCCGAATCACGCGACTATCGCAATCGGCGATGCCGGAGCTCTCACTCTCCGAAGCTGATCCCCCGCTCACCGTCTCCCTCGGACGGGGTCACTGATCCACAGTCAAACCATCGAGCATGCACGCTCACTGCATCCAAGGTCGCACTCGCCGAAAATGCACGAAGAGGTAGGCATCTCGATGCAGCTCCCACTCGAACATACCAACCTCTAGCCTCATCCTGGCGTCCAGGGGTACATCGCTCAACCGTCACAGAAACTCCACCCCAGAACATCAACTGCGCTCCCGATGGTCCAACAAGACGAATCCGACGCCACCAGCTCTCTTGGCGTCCGAATGCAAAAGTGCATAACCAAGCGCCCTGATGCTTATCCTGGATGAACAAATCCTCGAACAAATCTTCCATAACAGCGTTCCAGTTCTCGGCCTCTCACGGCTCCAACTCGTCCCGAAATCTACAAGGGATGGAACTGGATGCGTACACAACCTAACAGCAACCTCTCGCTGCTGCTCCGCACCATCAATGGTGCGATCAGGAACAGAAATCGACAAAGTCGCGGCCGGAGGTACTACTGACGATACTCCGGGAGATGCTCTCGGTCCAAGCATGTGCATCACACGCGCCCATGCGCTCTCCTCCTGGCGCCATAACGCCTCAAATACCGGACTGCTTGGGCCTGGATCTCTCAAGCCTCTCTCTCGGCTCCATCCATTTAGCTTCCCGCTAACAAGCCCCTCATCCCAGGTCCAACACGCCCTCGCCGCTGCACGGCGTCTCGGAAGCATCCAAAACCACTGCACAAACAAACATTAGGACTAAGACTTTCCTCGACCCAAACAAACGAAAGTCTAAACATGTTAACCTTTCTAAAAGCATTATGCTGTCTGCAGCCACACAATCACCTTTAGAGAAATAACCAGGCGAGGTCACCCCCCAATCCTCAGGGGGAGGTACACCCTCAGACAAGACTCTCGCTAAGGTCACGTCTCACACGACAGTCTTCCCACTGTCCAACTAAAAGCCCAGGGTCTCTAAGTCCCCACGACCTATATTCCTAGGCTCTGTACCACCTAATCTGTCACGCCCCGGGGTCGAACTGCGACCCGGGCTCGCCAACAGATCCGCCGTCTGTACGGAAACTGCCGTACGACGAGCGTCTATTCCTGCAAAAGAGATCTATAGCTAACAAGTATCAGAGCTGAAAGGAAGCTGAAACACTAAGAGCGGTGAAAGTCCAAGTACACCAGTCCACTAGCACCCCACCCACAACATAAGTACACAAAGTGAAACTAAAAGTACAAGAGACACACAACCGCCACCCCACCGACTCGGGTAGGAGCTAGCCAGCCCGCGCAAACCTCGGTCAGAAAGCTCCGAATGAGCCAAAACCTGGAACGGTCGCCTCAGGAACACCTGTCACCTCACAGCGGGTGTGAGATCTACTGCAACAGTCAGATCTCAGTGGGCACCAAAGCTAAAACCCACGGTACCCCCCTCAGTCTGCTGGAGACAAAAACAATAGATAATAGATAGATAGATATATAGATAGATATGAATAATAGATACATGGAAATTCGAATCTACGCTACAGCTACATGTCATCACTGCAATCCTGGAAAGTACGTTCTCATCCTCCTCTCCGCCACGGGAGGCCTGGAAACCTACGAACGTCTGCTGCGGCCCCCTACACCGCCCTTATCAAACAAGAACATGCTGTATGTTTAGGCGCCCATAGTTCCTCCTCCGCCCCCCGCACTGTGACTGCTAGAACTCTACAAGACACTAGAAGCCACCTCAATCCCTTCTAGTAACCTACCACCTGTAATCGCCATGGCATACTGTCTATCTGGTAACTCGCCAGTGATATCTGCACATCTGGTAACATCAGCCAGTGATTTAAAGAAATACCCATCTGGTAATCTCTGCCAGTGGTAATCTACATAGCCTGGTAACTCAGGCAGTGATTTATACCCCTCTGGTACACTCCGCCATGGTATCTACTCTCTTGTAACTCAGCCAGTGATTTATACCCATCTGGTAACTAACTCCGCCAGTGGTATC
>CM055076.1:594424-641740 GCA_029204045.2 Tillandsia leiboldiana | reverse complement strand
AACAAAAAAAAACAAATACATGCCCTTGCATAAAAATGAAGTAAAAAATTCTTCGATATATACCTTTAACGTAAATATCGTTTGCTTGCAGTTTTGGTTTAAAGTTTAGAGTTTATTTCTATACTTCTATTTGCATTTTTTATATATTTTCCTTATCATATTTACTTCCTATGATGATTCTTTTTTTTTATATAATATTCTCATACTTATTGATCTGCTTTCTAACATATAGTTCTGCTACATTGTTAGGGTATGCTTGGTGAAAATCTTTGCTAATTATTGAGGTATTCTTTCTGACCTGCATCGATGTCTCCTGTTATTGCTCAATATATTACATATATATATATGTAAAATAAAGAAATTATTCACATAGGCGTGGTGAAGTGCATTGTTTTACTTTAAAAAAAAAAAATGACGAGATTTTACCGTTATAAATTAAATAACCATGCAGAAATCAGGAAAATCAAAACCCTCTTTTACTTCCACTTAATTCTTTTTCTTCTTCTTCCTCTTTTTTCTCATTCCTCTGTTAGTGAAAATTTCCTCTGTTTCTCATTTGGCGAAGGTGATGACATGGCACCTTAATTAATTACTGATGGTGCATGGTGCATGGTGTAAAGGACTTCATACCCTTTCCACCCCAACATTAATTCCATCCATACACCACAACACACTCTCTTTCAAATTTCTTTTCTTTCTTTACACTTTCTTTCACTAATTCCTTCACAGAGATTAGAATTGAAATAATTAAGGTTAAATAAGGAAAAAATGTTGAATTGAAGCAGAAACCTCACCCATTTTTTTCCTCTTCAGAAGATGAACTTCCCGACTTTTTCTTCCCTTTGACTTCGCTTTTTAATTTTTGTTTACTTATTTACTAAACCCTTCGTGAGTTAGGTTGCGCCTCATTGAAATTTGCGCATACTTCAGAGGAAATATTTTTCCTGAACATGGTTCACCACGTCATCTGTAGACCGACCAAAAGGTGATTTGTACGGACAGTGTCTGTATCGACAGTCTACGCTGACGTGGTGAAGTGAGTCTAAGTAGAAATTTACAATTAAATCATAAAAATTGAGCATGTACTAAGTATGACTGGAACCGGAACTGACCTAATTTCTAACATATCGTTCAGGACATGCTGCGTTAAAACCTTTGTTAATTATTGACGTATTCCTCCTGACCTATATCGATTTCTTCTGCCCTATATCGATTTCAAGATATAAATAAATATTTATATATTATTGATGACTGCTAAAATGATTATCACTATTGCAGAGTTCCTTTCCTGTATTTTTCTCTAAGAGTTCCTTTTGCTTCACTACTAAGACATCCAACGTGAAAATCTTCTCTGGATACTCAGGTATTACTGAATACTTTATGAAATAAATAATATGTGAATATCAATTTCTATTGTTGTTCTTTTCTATATGCATATTTTCTTATCCAATATCTTTTAAATATTTTTTTAAAAAGTAGTGTTTTCAAACTAATTCAATTTCTATTGTTGTTCTTTTCTATATGCATATTTTTTTATCCAATATCTTTTAAATAATTTTTTAAATATTTCAGGATTAAATGGATATATCATCAATTTATAGAGAAAATCGAAAACAAAGGAAAAGAATATTGATTCAGCACAGGAATAGATCTACAAGTAGTAATACAAAAAAAATGGATGATAAAATACTTCCTGCGGAATCCTCTCATTATCTTCTGAAAGATGCTCGCAAATCTTCAGTATGCAAACAGAATCGTAGAAAAAGGAAAAGAATACTAGAACAGCACAAGGATAGGTCTAAAAGATATCATACGGATGCTACAAATAATGACATTATTATTAATGACAACCCCTCTTATACTACAGAGAATACTCATTTACCACAAATAAGAGAGGTTATATCATCTTCTTCACAATGCCACCATGTTGAGCAATCTTACTTAGGATTACCAGAATATCAATGTCAATCATGTGGAGCTTTGTTATGGTACAACGAAAGGATTCACAAGCACAAAAATCAAAGTACTCCAACATTTTCTTTATGTTGCCAAGAAGGAAGGATCTGTTTACCATTACTAAGAGACACCCCAACTATACTAGATGTTCTATTGGATTGCCAAGGTTCTAGAAATGCTAGAAAGTTTCGGGAAAATATTAGAGTATACAATTCAATGTTTGCTTTTACCTCCATAGGTGCAAAAGTAGATATTAATATTAATAAGAAACCAGGTCCGTATATATTTAGGATCAGTGGCCAGAATCATCACATAATAGGTTCTCTTCTCCCGGTTGATGGCCAACAGCCTAAATTTGCTCAATTATATATCTATGATACTGAAAACGAGGTTGATAATAGAATGAGGGTTTTTGGTGCAAGTGATGATCCCATCAGTATTGATAAGGATATTGTTACAGATTTGATGAAAATGTTTGATAGTGAAAATGAAATTGTTAAAGCATTTCGAATGGCTAGAGATCGTTTTAGAGAAAATGATTTCTTACCAATTAGATTACGGCTAATTGGTACACGCAATGTAGGCACAACACAGTATAATCCTCCATCGTGTGCTGAGATTGCTGGTTTGATTATTGGTGACTTAGGTTGTGCAGATCAACACCGAGATATTATTGTTGAACATAAATGCACGGTCTCAAACGTATCAGTGATTTACATCCCTCCTTTATGGCTATGCAATACCCTATACTATTTCCCTATGGTGAGGATGGTTTTAGCTTGGGCATTGAATGTAGTAAAAAGTCACGCAGGAAAACAAACTCCAGGCAATACATTACAATGCGTGAGTTTTATGCATATAGAATTCAAAATAGACCACATGAAGGAAAAACACTTATACGTGGAGGAAGAACTTTTCCAACAATATATAGTAGATGCATTCTCATGTGTTGAAGAAGAAAGACTTGGTTATATCAGAAAAAAATCAATCAAGTTTACGGTCTGAAATATATAAAGGTATACAAGATGCTGTTGTTCAAGGTGACGTTGATGGTAATGCTATTGGAAAAAGGATTATATTACCCTCAAGTTTTACTGCTGTCCGCGTTATATGATGCAAAATTATCAGGATGCTATTGCTATATGTAGGCAGTGTGGACCTCCTGATTTATTTATTACATTTACATGTAATGCACAGTGGCAGGAAATACGAGATGCCCTACATTTCATTCCTGGCCAACGGTCTGAGGATAGACCTGATATTGTTAGTCGAGTTTTCAAGATGAAATTGGAATCATTTATGGCTGATATAAAAAAAAGTAATTTCTTCGGTCCATCCATAGCTGGTATGAAACTAGCAAAAACTCTCAGCATATTTATAGAGTTGAGAAAAAAGTTTTGTTTACTAAGACTGTTTCTTATTCTAAACTTTTGTGTCGCTTTCTTTCTATGTTGATACAGAATTATACACAGTTGAATTCCAAAAAAGAGGGCTTCCACATGTACACATTTTAGTATGGTTGCATGCCAGCCACAAATACCTAACGAATGTTGAAATTGATTCAATTATTTCAGCCGAGATACCTGATAAAGTTAGAAACCCAGATGGTTATGCAGTTGTCGAAAAATTTATGATCCATGGTCCCTGTGGACTCGCAAGATTAGGAGCACCATGTATGGTAAAAGGTTATTGTTCAAAACATTTCCCAAAGGAATACAATAATGAGACAATGGTAAATGACGATGGTTTTCCAGTATACAGGAGAAGAAATAATCAGAGAAGTGTTCTTAAAAATGGAATTGAACCTTGACAATAGATTTGTTGTCCCCCATAACTTAACATTACTTCTTAAATATCAAGCCCATATTAATGTTGAGTGGTGTAACAAATCAAGACTCATAAAATATTTATTCAAGTATATTAACAAAGGCCCGGACCGATCAGCAGTTATTATAGAAAATAATATCAAACCTGATATTGGTTCTTCTACTCATCATTATAAGGAAATCGATGAAATCAAGCAGTATCTTGATTGCCGATATTTATCAGCATACGAGGCTATTTGGAGGTTATTTGATTTTGATATCCATTTTAGACAACCATCTGTTGAGAGATTAACTGTTCATCTTCCAATGATGAATACTGTTACATATCGTGATGATGAAATTTAGAAAATTTGCTGAACCGTCCTGATATTGAGAAAACAAAGCTCACAACATGGATGGAAACAAATTTAGCCAATGAGAATGCTCGCGAACTCACATATGTAGAATTTCCAAGTAAATGGGTATGGCATTCACAAGAGAAGTTTTGGTCAAGTCGAAAACAAGGCAATCGTATAGGTAGGATAGTTTATGTTCATCCCAGCGCAGGAGAACTTTATTTTCTGCGAATGCTTTTAAATATTGTCAAAGGTCCTACAAATTATAAGGAAAATTAGAACTGTCAACGGTATTGTTTATGAGACATTTCGCTCTGCATGTGATGCTCTTGGACTACTTGGTAATGATAGAGAATGGGAAGAAGCACTACAAGAGGCATCTCTTTGGTCCTCTTCAAGCCAATTGAGGGAATTATTTGTAACTTTGGTCATATTTTGTGAAGTTTCAAATCCAAGTAAATTGTGGAATGAATATTGGGAGTTATTAGCTGATGATATTTATACAGATTGAAGAGTATTCTTGGCATTCAAAATCTTAGACTACCTCAGATAGAACTTCAAAACCATGTTTTATTTGAACTCGACATTTTATTCAGAAAGAATGGCAGCTCTCTCGATCATTTTAATTTGCCTGTCCCTAATAGCTTGATTGTTGATCAGTTTAATACAGGTTACTCAGAGAAGAAACAGATTACAATATAGATGACTTAAAAGATGAGCATACACAACTGTTTAGTGGATTAAACGATGAGCAAAGGAAAATATACAATGCTGTTTTGGTTTCTGTCTATGAAAATATTGGGGACTTAATATTTGTTTATGGGCATGGTGGAACAGGAAAAACTTATCTTTGGAAGACTATTATATCAAAATTACGATCAGAGGGGAAAGTGGTCCTAGCTGTAGCCTCTTCAGGAATAGCATCACTTTTATTACCTGGTGGACGTACAGCACACTCAAGATTTAAGATACCTATTAAAATTGATGAGTCTTCACTTTGTGAAATTAAAAAAGGGACACAACTTGCAAAGTTTACTAACCTATGCTAGCTTAATTATTTGGGATGAAACACCTATGAATCACAGGAATTGTTTTGAAGCTTTAGATAAATCGCTAAAGGATATTTTGGAATTGGATAATACATCTACCAGTGAAAAAATTTTTGGAGGGAAGACTATTCTTTTGGGAGGAGATTTCAGACAAATACTCCCAGTTGTTGTGGGAGGCACTCGACATGATATTATTAATGCATCTCTTACAAAGTCTCCTATATGGAGTAAGTGTAAACTTTTCAGATTACAAACAAATATGAGATTATTACAAGGTTCTCTTGCAAATGGAAGAGCTGCTTTATCTTTAGCTGAGTTTAGCAAATGGGTATTGAATGTTGGTGATGGAAAGATAGATACTGTTAAATTAGATGGAGAAGAAGAAGCTACTTGGATACAAATTCCTGATGATCTACTTATAGAAAATAATGATAATGGAATTGGAAGTATTGTTCAGGAAATATATGATAATATCCAAGAAAATTATAATAATCCAATCTATCTAAGAGATAGAGCAATTGTTACACCGATAAATGAAATAGTTGATGAGATTAATACATATGTACTTTCTTCAGTACCAGGTGAAGAACGAACATATTTAAGTTCAGATTCAGTATCTAATTTATCAGGAAATGTTGAAGATAATGATATACTCTATCCAGTGGATTTCTTGAATTCTTTAAAATTCAATGGAGTACCCCATCATGAATTAAAATTAAAAGTTGGGGTTCCTATAATGTTACTCCGAAATATTAATCAAAGTTCCGGCCTTTGCAATGGTACACGATTATTGGTGACTCAACTTTCTTCTAGAATTATTGAAGCACAAATCTTCACCGGTAATCATATTGGCGAAAAGGTTTACATCCCTCGCATTATCATTAATGTAACTGACTCAAAATGGCCATTTATTTTGAAAAGACGACAGTTCCCAATACGGCTGAGTTATGCAATGACAATTAATAAAAGCCAAGGGCAAACATTGCAGAAAGTTGGGCTTTACTTATCTCAACCAGTTTTTCTCATGGGCAACTTTATGTAGCAATTTCAAGAGTTACTTCCAGAGAAGGATTACGAATCTTTATAAAAAATAAAGATAAAGTGCCTGAAGGATATACAAGAAATATTGTTTACCATGAAATATTTGAAGATTTGTAATATTATCTTACTACATATTGGATATAATATTCAATTCCTTAACTTACAGCTTTAATATAGTGATGGAATACACATTATTATCGGAATTATCATTACAACGGCAAAACTGCAAAATCAAAGCAAGGATATGTCGAATATGGGAATCGACTGCGCCATTTCTGAAAGGAGATATATTTAGTCTTGACTGTCTTTTGGTAGACGAGAAGGTAATAATCATCGGATTTTTATTATAATTCAGTATTTTATTTTACTTGCTTATAATATATTTGTATTTTTTTTAAAAAAAAATAATACTATCGTTGTCTTATTGTGGTTCTTATTAGGCATATTCTTTACAAGGAACAATTCGAAAGCAAGATGCAGAAGAACTTAGATGTCGAATGACTGAAGGTTGTGTGTATCTAATAGAAAAATTCAACGTTATTCCGAATAAGAAAAGATATGCAGCTGTTGATCGTCGTTACATGATTCAAATTAATAAATGGACCTCTCTAATCGCACTCGAAGAAGATAACGAAGAACTTCCATTATATAGTTTCAATTTTATAAACTTCTCCGATGTTGAAAAACAAAGTTATACTGATGCTGTTCTTACAGGTATTATCTATTTACATAATTAAATATTTCTTTGATAAAAAAATATAATTGTATTGTTAAATTTTTAATAAGATGATGTTAATATTCTTTATGTTTTGAAGACGTTTTCGGGCAAGTTACATCTATCAGCGATATCACACAGAAATATGTAGGCCAAATCCTTACACCCATGAGAAATTTACAAATTCAAGATTTCGAGTGAGTTCTTTTCAGTATTACATTTATACAAATTTAATAAAAGTTATTTTACTATATATATAATTATATTCATTCACTTATATTATCTAAATATCCATTCTTAATTTTTTACAGGAGAAATGATTTATCTGTTACATTATGGGATAAGTTTGCTTTGGACTTTGACGATGCGTATATTTTAGAGAAGGAAAAAGAAGGGAATAAGACAGTTGTATTAGTGCTTGCTGGAATGACTGTTCGTTCATTTAAAGGTTTAGCCTTATATTTCTAAACTAATAAGTATATATATATATATATATATATATATATATAAAGTAAGACTAACCTATATATTACTCTATATATATAGGAAATATTTATCTATCATCCTGCTCAGCTTCAAAGATTTATCTTGATTTGGAAATTCCTGAAGTTATTCAAATGTTAAAAAGGTTTGATGATCTATCCTTTAATTATTATTACGTAATAATTAATATGTATAGTTAGTACTATTTGCTTATCTATGAATTACCACATCCAGTTTACAAGTTATAAATAAATCAATTGAGCGAATCGACAAAAGTCATGAGCAGCTTATGAGTCCTGAAGAAGAAATGTATTCAAATCGAAAAAATATTGCCGAACTCTTACAACTGGATCTTTCTGCCTTTGAGGTAAAATTATTTACAGCGTATCAAACATTTACTGCTTCTATTTCCTTCTATCTTTTTTCGCTTATATAATATTTTGTGTTTTTGATATAATTGATAGAATATGAAGTTCACCTGTCAAGCGAAAATTATTGAATTCGACACATTATTTGGTTGGTGGTATAAAGCATGTGCCAAGTGCAAAGCATCTGTGAAAATATATGGCGATATTTTCTTATGCTCCAATTGTACTGAAAATGAACAAAGCCCTATACCATGGTAATAAGTATTTCTAATATTATTATAGTAATTATAATAATTTGATCAAAATTCAATTATCATGTTACTTCTTTTACATATATATTATTAATTAATATTGTTACTATATTTATTTTGAAAAGGTACAAACTAAATACTGTCGTCGAAGATTCAAGTGGTTCTACTAATTTTACTATATTTGGGAAGTCAGCACAAGATCTTATTTGCATTCCAGCTAAAATTTTAGCCGCCTCTCCTGGTTCCGATCAATTTACGCTTCCTCCTGTGATCAAAAATATTATTGGACAGGAGCATATTTTCCAAATTATACCAGATGCACAGAGATTCAGATCAAGTGCCCAAACTTTTAAAGTGATCAAAATTTTTCCTGTAAATTGTAATACGAAAGAGAAGTCCTCTGTTGTCCAAAACTTATTAACGCAATGTGAAGAAGAAGCGCAGTCACCCATTACCAAAAAACAAATCAACAAAGATTTATTTGCGGACATATCACCCGATACAGAAGTTCCATCCAGGTAGTATCACTATCATTCTATATTAAAAAATATTTCTTCTAAATTAGTATACAAAATATATATATATATATATATTTCCTATTTTCCTTAACCTTGAGAAATATTTTTCTTAGCAGCTCAGGACAGTTTATTTATAATATATCTGAAATACAGCATCGAAAAAAGCTTCGACTTACGTAAGATATTTAATCGAGAAATTATTTTATATATATAATATATATATATATATATATATATATATATATATATATATATATATATATATATATATATATATATATATAGAGAGAGAGAGAGAAAAGTAATATATGATTTTTGATATCAAATTATTATTAATTGTAGGTTTGATGAAGCAGATTCCTCAGATAAAGAGAAGAAATCATGAATTACCAATAGACAGAACAAATGAAGAATTATTGGTATTCCTACATGCAGTTTATTTCCTTAAATATGACATTTTCCTAAGTTTGAATTGTAATATATTATTTCTAAACTATATGTAATTATTTGTTAGCTACCGCCGTGGAGCACACTCCACGTTATGTTTTATGTAATATATTTCGAAATTTCCTAACAATTACTAATGTTTTGTACAAATTTATGATAAATATTTACAGTGATAATGTCAAAAAAAAATAGCTACACTGTGGAAGCAAGTTGCGTGTCAATGTAAATAAAATAATATATTTATTTCCCCAATATGAATACATAAAATTTACTTCCGAAATAAATACTGTGTTTTTATTTTATTTTCCCAAACATTTTCTCTATATATACATTTTTTATGATAAAGAATTGGTCAATATATATTTTATACCTTCTTTCCTTTATTCCTTCTCTTTATGTATAAAAATTTTAAATAAAATCTAATGAATCCAATTATTATTTTTTTTATTTGTTTCCCGTATAAATAAATATTTTATTCACACTTTTATTGTATGGAAATAAATTTTCTACTTACTTTTCTGCAGAAGACTATCACCATATTTGTTGATTTGTTTGTTTACAAAACATTATGAATATCTGTCATTTACTTACACTACATACTGTACGTAACAAACTATTGTACTGCAAATTATACTTATTTTGATCTTTAAAAATATAATAATCTATTACTTTATATGTCGAGAAATAATGAGTTTACACCAAAAGAATTTTAATGTAATACATGGTGGTAATTAAAATAAATTGATATTATACCACGGTTGTGATTGAGTTAAGTATAAATTAAATTTATAAGTAAAGTTATAATTATAACATATAACATATATATATATATATATATATATATATATATATATATATATATATATATATATATATATATATATATATATATATATATATATATATATATATATATATATATATATGTACTAATTAAGATATTTTGAAAAAAAGAAAATTCCAATTTGACACTCTTCTTGAATTTATGAGGATTTAAATACCTAAGGATAAATTGGGCCTTAAATATTAGTAAACATGGCCTATTAATTAATTAAATATTATCTTAAATTATTAATATCTACTGCTTCAATTATCTCCTAAGAGACCTTGGTCAAAGAATGAGAACTAATTTTCGATCATTTCATACTCTACACAAGGTTGCAAAACACATGCACGAGGAAATATCAACATTGTTAGTAATATTTTGTTATTATTTTATTTTGTAATTAGATAATTTTTTAAAATTATCTATTTTGTTGTCATTCCATCTTATATTCTTTTATTTCTATATATATATATATATTTTTTCTTATTTGTTTTATATTTTTTAAACTTTATTCTTTCTCTCTATATATACAAATTGTCCCTTATTTTTATATTTTTTTAAAAATTTAACTATTTTACTTTTGTGCATTTTTTTCGTTGTTTCGTACCCATACCCTGCACTTTCGCATTCTCAGCTAATTCCTTTTTTCCCTCTGTAATTTCGTGTATTTTTCAGTTTCCTTCTCTCTGTTGTGCAGTTTTCTTCTTTCTGTTGTGTATCTCTTTTTTGTGTTGCTTACATAAAATGAGGAATATGTGTTCTTTACTTACAATACATACTGTACTCAACAAGACATCTTATTACAAATTATACCTACTTTGATCTTTAAAAATACACCATGAAAGTTCTAATGCAACACATAGTGATAGTTAATTAGGTATAAATTAAATTTATGAATAAAGTAACGATCAAAGTATAAAAGAATCCATAAAATTCCGTTTATAAATAAATATTTTGTTACTATTTTATTTTGTAATTATATAATTCCTTTAAATGATCTATTTTGTTGTCATTCCATCTTATATTCAGTTTTCTATTATCATTACATAAAATTTCTTTGGTAAATAAAAATTTTGTTATGATTTTCTTTTCTAATTACATTATTTGTTTTAAATTATTTATTTTGTTGTCATTCCATCTTATATTTTTTTCTTCCTATCTTTTTATTTTTTTAACTTCAAACATTTTTTTCTATATATACATTTTTATTGATAAATAATTTCTATTTCGAAGTAACGAATAAAATTTATTTTATTTAAACAATTTCCTTCTCACTCTTCTCTTTCTTTCCTCTTTTTCATAAATAAATATATTAAATATAAGAATCTGTTGTTATTTTATTCTATAATTATATAATTTGTTTTAAATTATCTACTTTGTTCTCATTCTATCTTATATTGTTTCATTTGTCTTTATATATATCCATTTTTCTATTATCAATACATAAATTTTTTTTCCTATTATCAAAACCCGAAACCCTAAACCCTAAACCTTAAACCCTCGGTTTTCCCGCTCTCTCTCTCTCCCCGACTTAACACCTCGATTTTCCTGCCCTCTCCCTCTTTCTCTCTTTCTACCTCCCCCCGTCTCTCTCTCCCGCTCCTTGAAGGCATAACTCCCATCACGTTGGTGTTCCCGACGCGGTGAACTGCTTCACACCAACGCGTCCTCCTCCTCCGCGAAGCACCGACGCGTCCTCCTCCTCCGCTTCTCGCAGGACCTGTGCGCGAGACAGATTCCGCTCAACCTCACCAAAACCTTAGCCTCTGCCTCCGCCTCCGCTTCCGCCTCCACGATGGAGGCAGCGATGACGCGGCAGTGGAGAATGCCCTGCTGACCCGCGCGCGGTGCTGCGAGTGGGCAATGACGGTGCAGATATTATATACCCGTCTAATATTATTATATAATATATAATGTTTAATGTTTAATACTTCGTTACTAAATATTTAATATTTAATACTTAATTAGATTGTAGTTCCCGCAGCGAAGCGCGGGTATTATACTAGTAATTATAATTTTACTACATCTTTATCTAAAGGATATTTTTTCTCTACTAATTTATTTATTTTTTTATGAAAAAAAGGTTAGTAAACACAAGATACCTTTTGATGACATGTTTACACATCTTCTTGGTTGTAGACTCGAGGCATCATTTGATATTATTAATATTTTTATTTTTTTAATATTAACTTTACATAATTTAATATGTTGGAGGAATTAAATGTTTGTTTTTATTGATACAGTTAGATGGCTTCTGATATATCCGGCAAAGCGATAAACAGTAATTTATTAAAAAATAGAGTAAATTAAAATTAATTTTAAGATTTTAGTTTTTGCTATCAAGTAAAATGATTTTCATTGTCCGCGTGCTCCTACACGTTTAGTATTGTTTCATTTTTTTGTTCTGGTTTTTTTTTTAAAAAAAAATATATATATATATAGTATACTAAATTTGTCTATTTTTAAAAATAAAAATAACTAAAAATATGAAATAATTAAATTTTAAATTTGAGTCATAGAATACTAATCATTAAGTTTTTAGATAACTGCGCTAGATATATAAATCTAGGAAAATGCTATGTGTACACCCCTTTCGGGGTGTACATCATACACCCCACCCATCTAAGGGTGGGGGTGTGATGATGGGTCACTTGATGTGACCCGTAAAAAATATCGCCACCATTAAAATGGTGGAGGTGTATGATGTACACCCCTTCGGGGTGTACATGTAGTATTGCTCATAAATCTATAGTGTTTGGTTACTATGTTTTTAAAAGTATAAAATAATTAATATTTATAAGTTTTTTACGATTAGATATATTTTTTTGACTAATTTCATTTTTTAGATCATACTATTTCTCCTACCACCACTAAACTCTAGGAGTTCAGTACTATCATCCCAACTGCACATTCTTTTATAAGGCTAAAAATTTATAAGCATCAATAATTTTGTACTTTTAAAAATATAGAGCTCAATTCCGTGTGTGTGTGTATGTGTGTGGTGGTGGTTGGAGGGATAGCATAGTTAGTTAATTTTGATTCCGTAAAAATACTATACCGATATAATATAATTTTGTATTCCACTTTTTAAATAAAAAATACAGTTAAAAAAGTAAATTTATTAATTATTCGAATACATAATTTATACGAAAATTATAAATTAACTAATTTTTTAATCATGCATGTAATATATTGTCGGCAGGTGTAGATTATTAGGCGCGAAGGGACAGGAGCGAGGCCCCACCCCACAAAGAATCCTAGGCTTCGTGATGTTATCCTTTTACACAGGACATTTATTTTATATATATATATATATATATATATATATATATATATATATATATATATATATATAGTTAGGATAAAAAAAAAATCAATCATAAACAAATATCAATTTGTGATCGATTATATATATTTGGATCGAGTGCTTGAATGAATAGTGATTCAATCTCCGAAATTTTCAGTTAAAACTTTTTCATTCGCAAGTTTTAGTAATATAGTAATTAGTTGTTAGAATCATGAGATTAATTTAACAAGTAGCTAGTTAATTAGAAGAGAATAAACTTGAACTGTGGAGTTAGGGAGAGGTTCTTTGAATAGGCTAATTATATATGAAGTCAAATCATCACGTGGGATTGCTGGTGTGGTGGCGAAGCTGGGTTGAAGCTCTTTGATTTAAAAGGCCCACACGTGAACGGACGAATTCCCATCAAAGCCATCGAAGGTTGTAGATGAGGTGTACACAGTTCATAATATATAGTGTACTGCTGCTACTACGTGCTAGCTAATTTAAATTCTAAAAGGGGGCTTGTTTGGTTATTCTTTCAAACGCATCAGAAATTAATCGGCATAAGTATAATTAGAATAAGTAAAAATTACTGTTCTTATTTTTCTCAACCACCCTTTTATTTCTTAAATACCCTCTTATGTCTACCTAGGTACCATCTCTCATCTTATTATTGCATAATAAAATTTGAGGACAAAAAAATAATTTACCCTAATTAAAATTTTTTATTCCTCTTATTTCTTATTCTTATATCAAACACAAAATCTCTTATCTCTGAAATTATTCCAAACGCTTTTTTACACTAGTCCCGTATTTTATACTTATTCCTGAAATAGCTAATTCTGTCTTATCCCGTTACCAAACGAGCCCTAAGTGGAATTGAATATGGATATGTTGGATGCCATCCTACGAGACGATACATATATATATATATATATATATATATACATATATATATATATATATATATATATATATATATATATATATATACATATATATATATATATATATATATATATATATATATATATATATAGGGGCAATTTTTTATCTATTCCTAAAAATTTCTCTGTTTTCAGATTTACCCCTCTTAGAAGGCTAATATTAAAACTACCCTTCTTACGTTCCAACTTCTTTCCAAAATACCCCTGAAGTTAAACTCTGTTAGTGTACCGTTTGGAACTGCCGTTATCTGTGTGTAATTACTATTTTGCCCTTTCAAATATACCCTAAACCCTAAAACCCTAAAACCCTAAACCCCTAAACCCTAAAACCCTAAACCCTAAACCCTAAACCCTAAACCCTAAAACCCTAAAAAATCCTAAACCCTAAACCCTAAAATCCTAAACCCTAAACCCTAGAACCCTAAAAAACCCTAAACCCTAAACCCTAAAACCTTAAACCCTAAACCCTAAAACCCTAAAAAATCCTAAACCCTAAACCCTAAACCCTAAACCAGGGCAAAATAGGTATATCTGATAGTTTTCAACTCCGATTATTATTTAACTCTAGTTTAACCCTAGTTAACTTAACAAAGGGAAACGGTAGGGGTATTTTTAATAACGGTGGAACGTATGAAGGGTATATTGGAAAGAAAAAAATAAGAGGGGTAAATCAGATATTTCTTCATATTTCAGGGGTACACAGGCAATTATCCCATATATATATATATATATATATATATATATATATATATATATATATATATATATAGTAGAATTTATATATTTTTAAAAGTACAAACACATTCATATTTGTGAATTTTTTATCATTAAATTTGTATTAGAATTTGTGTTTTTATAAAGAAAACTAAAAAGAGAGAAAGATAAAGTAAAAAATACAAATACCAATACAAATTTAATGGTAAAAAATTTAAAAGTATGAATGTGTTTGTATTTTTAAAAATATATAATCTCACTACAACTAAATTAGACTATAGCAACACTTTTAAATATTTTTAAAATATGAAAAAAGTGTCGCTAGCAAAAATATCTGACACTTATAATTAGTATCGCTATATGTGCAATCGCTAGGGTGTATAGCAATACATTATTGTAATAATGTGTCCTAAAAATATATCCCTATAATCTAATTTGGGATATAGATGAAATATAGATAGAGCATTTATATAAATGTGTCACAAAGATGTATTCCTATAACCTAATTTTGTTGTAGTGGCTCTACTCATATATATATATATATATATATATATATATAGAAAGAGAGAGAGATTATATACTTTCAAAAGTACGAGTCTAACTATACTTTGAATTTTTTATCATTGAATTTGTATTGAGATTTGTGTTATTGTAAAGTCAACTAAAAAGAGAGAAAGAAAAAGCTAAATAGCACAAATCTCAATACAAATTTAATAATAAAAATTTAGACTTGTATTTTTGAAAGTATATAAGCCATACTCTCTCTCTCTCTCAAAATATAATATAATGGGTCATAGCCTAATTTTAATTTAAATTTTTTATAATAGTTTTATTCACGGAAATTAATAAAAAAATAAATAAAAAATATTTTACTATTTTGCAGTTCACGAACTAAAACGAATCACAAGAAAGAACTACTATATACAATATGATTTTGAAAATAAAAAATTATGGAAAAAAATACGGTTTTAATTTTTATATGGTAAAACAGGATATGCTACACAAAACAAAATTTAGAAACTATTTACAGTTGAGTAGGAAGTGAATTCATAAGATATTGTGTGGAATGTCAAAAACTTTAAACTGGTTTTGATGTAATGTTATTATATCTTATGTATATAAGATTGATAATTAAGCTACCTAGCTTGCTCTAGTTACTCCCTTTTATTAAAAAAAAAAAAAGAAAGAAGAAAAGAATAAAGCTTAGACCATCAGTTTTTCTGATTTTTTTTTGCTTAAGCGGAAGCAAATCTTTAAATTAGAGTTTGCTTATATATATATAAGACCAGAATCTTATTTCAACTTTGCTTCTTAAGTAAAGATGCTCTATGTAAACTTTTTATCTGCTAAAAGCCAATAGCTTCCGTATGAGGCATGCAGGGAATTCCTGTTGAAAAAGCCAACTTCCAAGGCCCATCACTCAACCAAGCAGTGGTGCAGCTTCAATGCAATGTAGGTAGGAAATTTCCCTTTTTTTTTCTTTTAGAAATTAAGAAAGGTATTTAGTTTTTTTTTTTTCATAACAAATTTAATTAGACATGTAAAACAACAAGACTTCAAACTTGAAACCTTAGATACCATTAACTTATAATTTAAAATAATTATTGTTTTTTTCTAAATATTTAAATTATTAGAGAATGTTATTAATTTTTACTATGACAGGACTGTGTTTCATATTTTATATCTTGTTCATCCATAAACTAATATTTGTATACCATTATTAATTAATTTTTTAATATTAAAAATTTAAAAGAACAGCTTATAAATGGATGTAAGATTTATATTTTATTTTTGAATATACAAATATATAACATTAATTTCTCTATCTAATTAAATATATATATTATTTAACTTAACTCCAAAATTTTCCTTCCTGATGATCAGTGTACTTTGCATTTGAACACACAATACTTTTTTTTTTTTTTGAGAAAAAGGTAGTATGCTACCGCTTCATTCAATTGGTTAATGAACTAGGCAACACGATGAGACAACATGGTCTCGAACAAACCGGAGGGGCGAAAAAAAAAAAAAGAAAAAAAGCTTAATCCGGGAGGGCAATAAGCAGTCCAGATGCTTCTCAGGGTTCTAATCTCCGCCACCGGTTGCCGCGCCGTCTGTCTTTTAGTTTCAAAAATTCTCCTATTTCTTCCCAGCCAAAAAGCCCACCAACTGATCGCCAAGGTCACAAGTTCCTTCTTCCCGAGCGAGCTCTTCTTGTCGCTGAACTCTTTCCACAGGCATTCCGGTGTCAAATAGAAACGGAGCAAGGCTTTGTTCACTAAAACACTTGACAAGATATCTATAGAGTAACGGCAGTTCAAGAAGAGATGTTCTCCGGTCTCGATCTCATCGGAGTAGAACATGCAACTCCCCTCTCCACTCCATCCCCTTTTCAGGAGGATATCAGCCGTAAGAACCCCAGTCTAAGAACCCTATTTCAGGAGGATATCAGCCGTAAGAACACACAATACTCGTATCAATTAATTCTGATGATTTATCATAAAATATTCTAGCATTAATCATGAAATGAAAAATATTAAGCCCAGAATAGGCCATCTTTGATGTCGGAATAAATCATTAAATGATACTCTATTTGGCATGAAATTTTCTATCATGATCGGAAGCTTAAAAATATAGTGAAATATTTAGAATAGAATAAATATTCAGCATTCAAATTAATTTTTTAAAATATATAAAATAAATCAACTCATAGTTAAAGTATATTATACTACCAAATTGCCTTACGTACGTACGTTATCAATGTAAGAGCTCTTTAAGAAGTAAAAGGTCAAACCCTTATCTTTCAATTATTTAATTTTTTTTTTTTTTTTATACCAAATAAATTATTTCCGCATAATTCAAACAAGCCTAAATTGGATATATAGTAACCTTTCGAAAAACAAATCAAATGCATACGGTAATGAGCGGAATATATGAAAGGGGCAGGGAACATTAATTCAACCCACAACATTAAGCTGCAACTGGAATTTCCACTTTTTGATTACTGTATACCAAAAAAAAAAAAAAAAAGAGATGCTGAAACATAGTCATCGATCTCTTGCGTTTGTTGAGAGAGAGAGAGAGAGAGAGAGAGAGAGAGAGAGAGAGAGAGAGAGAGATTTAAATTACAAAAGACTCAAAGTTAGCCATAGAATGATTGTACGTACGTACCAATCACCACATTGCTAATTTCTTTTCTTCTGGTGCTAGCTAGCTTAAGGTTGATCATAGGAAGAGGGATTCATGCAAGGATCAAACCCAGCCATGTTGAAGATCTCTCTGTGAGAGAAGGTCGGCCTCAAACCCAGGAAGTCTCTGGTCAACCCATCAGCACCAGCACCAGCACCAGCACCAGGACCACCAACTCCTCCTCCCTCCTGATTCCTCCCATAGGTGCTTCTTAAGCTTCCCACACCATTAATGGCTCCCTGATGAAGAGACCCATCAAGACAAGAATCTGAAGAGAGAGAAGACACCATCATGTCATGGAACACAGGACCACTCCCACCCACTTCATGGCTTGAACTCAGGCCCAACCCAAAGCCACCATAATTAGCACTTGTACCGGCACTGCTTGTGTAGTGAGCAGTAGCCATTTGACCATTCTGTGGGGCTCTACTCATAGTTACACCCATCTGAGCTGCTTTCTGGAGCAGTGCAGTGGCTGACAAGTGAGGAGAGGCTGCTGTACTTAGACACTGCTGGCTCTCATTTTGGTAGAGAGAGAAGGGTTTTTCAGAGTGGTTTAGAGGAGCCCATGGTGGGATGATCTCTTTATAATGAGGTTTAGCCATTGTCAAATACTGTTGTTGTAGTTGTTGTTGTTGTTGTTGTTGTTGTTGATCATGGTGCTTTTCTTCTAAGCTGGAGAGCTCTTGATGATGGAGAAGATCACCATGGCTGCTATTTGTGGTGTGATCTTGCAGTGTGGAGTAGTCATGTGATAGTGTGGGCTGATGAGAGAAGAGGAGAGGGGGAGGAGGAGGAGGAGGAGGAGGAAGAGGGTGGTGATCAGTAAAAGTGTTTGCTGTGATGGACTTTGCAGTCTCTTCAGCCAATGCATCACAGAAGGCTCTGTGGGTAATAAAGCTGTCCCTCCTGCAACATATATAAGACAACACAATGAAACAATAGTATAAAAGAGAATCACAAATATATATATATTATTAAAAAGAATAATAAATTAGAGTATTAGACATTAATGGAAGCCTTTTCTCTCAAAAAGCCCATGAAACTCCAAAAAGATGTAAAAGAGAAAGAGAGGGTAGACAGTAAAATAGAAGGGAAAGGGAAAACAGTTGTGTCTGCATTCTCATGATTAATTTCTTTCCATGTCTTAATGGTATATTTAGCTCTTTTTTACATCTCTCTCTCTCTCTCTCTCTCTCTCTCTCTCTCTCTCTCTCTCTCTCTCTCTCTCTCTCTCTCTCTCTCATTTTTTTTGGGTTCTTTCTCATCCTGATTCAACTTTCCTACTATATACGTACCTTCATGACTAAAGGTCTAAATTTCCAAAGAAATGATAGTTCTACTATCTTTTTCTATTTGTGCATACTATGCTTCTTTCCATTAATGCAAAACCAAAACACTTCATACTTTCATCGGTTTGGCGTAATCTAAAATTACATTTAATGAGCTCCTAATTAGAAATAACATAGTGAGTTGAACTTGGAATTGGTTATATATGACCATATAATTAGTGAATTGATTACCTCGAGAAGAGAGTGCCACAGTCACACTTATACTCCCTAGTGCCACAAATCTTGCTATGGGCTTTCCAGTCAGATTGAACAGCATACTTCTTGGAGCACTTCTCACACTTCCACTTCTTCTCCCCATGCTTCCTGAAGAAGTGCTTCTTGATGCCAGTGAGGTCCCCAAGAGCCCTGGAGGGGTCATGGTGCACACAGGACTCTTCTGGGCATATGTACACCTTCTTCCTGACCTCCTTATTGTTTGCCTTCTGCTTCAGCCTCCATGGCAAGTTGTGGCCCCTTCTGTGGAGCTGGAGGTTTTGATCTCTTTGAAACCCTTTGCTGCAGATCTCACACACAAACCTATTTGTTGCCATCAGAGTTTTTGGTGACAGTGCTATTACTTCTGCATCTGGGTCTGTTATATATATATATTCAAATACACAACTAATTACAAAAATAAGAACAAAAACCATCATAAAATAAATGAGAAGATTGTGCAATAATACTGAGAAAAATAAATAAATAAGCAAACTTGACCTGGGTTTCCTGGGAGGCTTCTCTTTTTCTTAGCAGGATTTGGACTTGGACTTGGATTTGGATTTGGAGAGGCTAAAGAGGATTGATGGTTTGAGGAGAGGGGGGAAGCAGCAGATGCTGAGGTAGTAAGATTAGACATGCTCTCTTCCACAGCTTGTTGGTGCTGAATTTCAAGCTCTTTCATTACCAAACTGCTTCTGAATGGGCTTTTTAATAAGTAATTAGAAGAAACAGATAGGATTTGAGACCACTGCAGTATCAGGGGGGACAGAAGAAAGACTTAAGATAGATCTGATCTTCTTCTTCTTTTTTCCTAATTCTCTACTCAACTATATCAGAAGGGACAGTAAGATATCAGAAGCACCAATTTATAGTAGGATGCATCTGCGATGAGTCTCTCACAATTGTAAACAGAAATAAAAAAATAAATAAGAATAAATTGAGAAACACAGGTAGGTTGATGATAGCATATCCTCAAGATTTTCTATGAGTTCCTTGCTCTCTATAGATGAGTGAAAAGGCAAAAGTTCCCAAGAGCATGAGAAGGACTCTAGTAGGAGAGAGAGAGAGAGAGAGAGAGAGAGAGAGAGAGAGAGAGAGAGAGAGAGAAGGAGAAAGAGAGAGAGTATGGAACTACACCAAACCCCTCTATAGCAGTTTATTAAAGAAAGAGCAAAAAAAAAGGTGGCTTTTAGTTCTCCATTGATTTATATGCCTTCTTGCTTTCCAAAACCAAAACCACGACCTTAAAACAATATCTTTATCCAAGTGTTAGCTAGAGAAATTAAGGAAAGCCAATGATGATCATAGAAATCCATGTTAGCAATGATCATACAAACCAAACAAAAATATTTTACACTCATGATATAAAAATAAACTAAAAAATACACGATAAAAAAATAATACATAAATTTACGTAAAAAAATTTTTATAGAAAAAAATTTACGGACAAAACAGAAAAGTTTTACTATGTCGGAATAAAATAAATATAACTTTTTTTTTTATTTTAGACAATCGTACAATCGCTCGATCTCTCTACAGCAAAAAAAAAAAAATTAATTTTAACGGATTTTTTCTTAATGAATCTGATTCATAAAATTTGTTGTCGTACTGCGAAATCATCGACGAACCAGAATAATAATATTAAAGCGATTTCTAATTTCGAAGTCACATCTAACAACTAAATTGCCAACAAACCTCCCCCTAAGTCTAAAAGAAGCTAATTAATATGAACCTTAATCAAATCTAATCATAAGAACTAGAGCTGTAACAAAGCATAAAAACTCAACAAAAATTAACTAAGTGAAAAAAGAGAAAGAAATCCTGGAGAGAATTAAGAGAGAGAGAGAGAGAGAGAGAGAGAGTCTTGTGGATGAGAGAAGCAATGAAGTGTACATGTGTCCACTCATTGAATACCCATACACACACATACACACTCTCTCTCTCCATCTCTCTATCTCTCACTACACTGCTCTGACGTTTGCACTTTCTGTCTTTTCCTTTGATCTGTATCATACACAGAAATTCTTTTTTCCGACTTTCTATTAAATTCTATTTACATCATGGGGGACCTCATTGTACCCAACATCAACTCATTAACACTCTACAGTGCTTATTATGTTATCATGATTATGACTAATCCCTCAATTTCCAGTGGGAAATTCTATTATATTATGTACTAATTTTAGAGTTAAGACTTATCCAAGTTTTAAGGCACGTACACATACATAAGAGATCGGCAGTACAAACAAGTAAATGCTAAATTTCATGTTACTAGTTATATGCTAAGCTAAATATATATTATCAAAGAGACTTAATTAATCTATGTCTTACGATTCTCCATACTCTGATTCAGTTTGAATAAGTTTGAATATATGAGCATCTTATTTAGTATTTATATCTTATTTTAATTAACTCAGAAAAATATAAATGTGGTACGTACGTACGTAGAGTGTCTAAAATATATATAATATATAAAATATTCGATTTTCAAATCACTTTTTGAGATGAAATATACTATTTTATTATTTTATTAAATCATGAAAGTCCAAACAATTTAAGAAATTAAAATTAAATTTTTAACTTTGAACCACATATATAAGAAACTGTTTACGTGTATTATTGGTGTATCATGAATTAACTTCGGTTCAAGAGAGTTCTAGAACGTCGACACTCTATCAAGCCAATCAGTTAACATTCAATTAAGGCAAGTACAAGTGGCGTCCAAATGTGCTCAGTGTTCAATTTTTCGTATATTAAAGTTTTCAATGTAAATAGTTATACATATCAGTTTACATGCAAACAAAAAATTCATTTAATCAAATGCCCAATAAAGTACCATGTGCTTGTATATATCTAATTAATTCGCCACACTCATAAACAGAAGTTACTTTTTAAAGCTCACTAGTAAACACAAGTTAATAGTGGGTAAAGTTCAAGCAATCTCAAAAACAAATTTAAATCTATGAACAAAAGTAAAACTACTTAGTTTCTCATGTAATATTACAAAAAGCTAGAACTCATAGTAATCGGTCTTTGGAAGGAGGTTTGTGGTAATAGGTGACTAAGGTTATTTATATATATATATATATAGCATTCTATTTTGTTCTCTCTAAAAGAAATTTCTCATCATTTAAAAACTAAAGACACAGGTTCACTTTTGTGCTTACACTGTTACGAAGCTATTCCTTTTATTGCAGTAACTTAATTGTTCGATCTCCAAAAGAAGTGAAAGTAAATGGTTTCCATATTTGGTGAAACCATGGATCGAGGTACGTAATGGTAAATAAAAAACACACCTCTTCTTTAGCTTTTTCACAATCTACATTGACATGATTGGCTCATTGATTGAAACTCATAGGTGACCTGCATATATGATCGCAACTTCTTTCCACAAACTAAATAATAGTATTGGCAGGTGTCCACTATGCATTTTTTTAAAAAAACAATATGTCATAAATAAATCCTGATACTTAATTAATTTGCTTGTTTTACTTGGTCTTTGATTTAGGAGTTATTTAATGGTGTACACTAGTATAGTATATCTATATATATATGTCTCTATGAAGCCGAATATATACCTACTCTTTGTATATAATACTGTATGTATTGTTGTGTAGATGATAGTGATGTGGATTTCGCAACTACGAAGGTGTATAATTTGTTCTCAATCAATACAAATGGGGTAATATTATTTTTAATAACTTAAATTTTTTAACAACCTAAATTATTTTGTCTGTACAAATTTAAGTTTTATAAAAAAATTAATATTTTATATTCAAAATGTAGAGAATATATATTAATATATTAAGCATCAATTGGGAAATAATTTGCAAGAGATTCTACAAATTAATGTCAAAAGAGTATGATGCACTTATGCTTCGTTGAATGATTAGAGAAAGGAGTAGATATAGTTGCACGCCAACAAACGATCGTATTTTCTCCATTTTTTGTGACAAAAAATTATACAAATAGAGCCAAACATGGTTTTTAGACAAAATTTTTGAATGCTTAAAAAGGAAAGCTAGATACCACTAGCTTGCAGAAAACAGGAAATACATAAACATCATTACTGCTTCAGACAAATGGCAACAAATTAAAATAAAATATTTCATAATAGGAAAGAAATAAATTTTAATTCAATCATAAAAAAAGTCTAATTAAACAAGTTGTTGGAACTAAAAAATATATAATTAATGATGGGATACCATTATACTTTCCTTCAAAAATTCATACGTTCTTTTATCAATAAAAAGCTATTGAAACTTACAAGCATACGATTCAAGATAATTTTTTTTAAAAAAGTAAAATTATAAGCTCATGAGCTGAAGCAGATTAGTAGATCCATCTAATGCATGAGATTAAATAAATTAAGTGGAGAGGATGTGCAAAAATTGGTGTGTTGCAGCTTTTTGGAGTTATCATGTTCCCAATGGGTTCTGTGGGCCTATATTCCAACTTGGAAAATAAAAAATAAAAAAAGTTTGAAAAAACATAGTTTATACAAGGAGATGTTAATTTGTCGATATCTACTTGTTATTTTATGTACATATGGGATATGGACAGAAGTGAAGACATGCAATCCCAGCTCACCACAACAAGTTCATAAATCCCCACCTTTAAAATTTAAATCATTTTTTGATCCACTTATTCTCTCTCTCTCTCACTGTCTCTCTCTTTCTTTTTTAAAAAAATGGGTCAGTTTCCTGTGTTACCAACTAATCTATTTGAGTTCCCCAAGGGAAAATCCTGATCCACTTGATTTCACATGGAGAGTAATCCTTCCATTGGAAATTTTCTTATCCTATAATAATAGAAATTTGGACAACAGATTATCAGAAATGAAATTTTCTTATCCTATCACTTGGATTTTTAGATAACAGGCTATAGAAAATGATACAAATAGTAGAAGATTTTTTGGAATTTTGACATACAGAATTTTTCTGCACACCTCTTCAACTCACTATCCATCAAATGAAAAGATGAATACCCACCTTACTCTTTTTTTGGCTGATAGTTGAGTCACCACAATTGGTGGAGATTGATCTTTCGTTTCAGATGGATGTCAAGATCAGGAGTGCACAGCAAAAAAAACTGCACATAGGGTTGTAGGAGATCTATGCCTGATCCAATCACCCTCAATCTGTGAGGCTTTGAATTCGACTCCCAACTGAATAACTTTAAAGAGATTTGCAGATGTAAGCCAGGTGGATGGATCTCAAGGCCAAGCAGAAAAACACCAGACACAGGACTGTAGGAAATCTATGGCCTAATTGATCACCACAGTAATCTGAAAGTAACATAAGTTGGAAATATTCAAGAATAATAATAAGGGGACCATATCATTTACATACATAAAACAACAGAGTCTCACTATAACAGCATTGGAACAATTACTACAAGTTCAGAGACATCAAGTAAAAGGTTAACAAGTTTTTACTTGCAAATAAGAGGGGGGAAAAAGCACTAAACACCCAGGAAGGTCAATATAAGGGATTAGGCATGGACATCTTTATGGTATAAAGAACAATTACCAATCAAAGAAGAGAATGGTACGATCAGCACAAATTTCGAAAAAAAAAGGGGGAAAAACTTAACAACATAAACACCTTTAATACAAGGAAGGAAACAAGATAAAGCGCCTATGAGGGTATAGGAGTTAAGCATGTTAGCCAAGCAGCAGAGAGCTTACACCCCTCCTGTTAAAGCCGAGCTAAGCCAATCTGAAGCTGAGGTTTGGATCTCGGATTCCACATACAATTGCAGATGTATAGGAGTGACAGGTATCTGCATATTATTGAACAGACAATTGTTCAGATTGAGAGAGAGAGAGAGAGAGAGAGAGAGAGAGAGAGAGAGAGAGAGACTCACAAAACCATTTTCCAGAGCCCTGAAGTCGAGATCCTCATCAAAATCTTCATGCCCCTTCTCCGTAAACTGCATTTAAAAGAAAAGGTGAAGTTTTGACACACTTATTTCTACTTTATGTATGAGAAAAAAGCTTCAGAATATGGAAATATAGTTTGGGAAAATAGTCTAATAGATTGGTACAGCCAACCAGTGGGCATATTCTTAAGAGAAGCAATGTCTGTCATTTGCAAGTATTGTGGGGTTTCTATTACTGCTGCTCTACATTGAAAAGCAGCAACTGAGCACTGCAGGAGAAAAGTTTTTGAAACTTCAAAGCTTTTATCATGGCAAGAAGCTCCAACTTGAAGTTTCTACTTCTAATGAAATATGATTTGGAAAGCTCCTAGTGGAACTTTAGTGATAAGCGATTAGTGCTTCTTCTTTGAACAACTTTACTCAATACAACATTTCCAGAAGCTCTAGCCATAACAAGTGCTGCAACTCTGCACTGCTCTTGCATCAGCTTCAGAACACAAAAATCACCTCTAGACGAAAGAGCTTCTTCACCACTTCTCGACTTTCCAGTTTTCTAGCTGGAGCAACCGATTCTACCTCGACGGTTTTTCTTTGAGTACTACTGCGACGAACAGCTGCCTGAAAAAAAAGGGTAAGAAATTTAGAAAACTAAAGTGGTCGGACGAAGCAACAAACATCAAACACAATCAAGAGCATCCACTCTATATGGAATAGAAAGGTACTAACTGCTGCAGAGGCATCACGGCCGAGTTGTGCAAGCTGAATACCTATGCTTTGATGCATAGCCATGAGCTGAGATGGACGCCTGTTTGCTGATATGGCTTGCCAGCTTGGAGCACATCTCCACAGGCTGTGTCTTGTCAGCTTGAAGCCCTGGCAAAAAAACAAACAACATTAACAGATATTTATATAATCAAAGTTGAAATTGCATATAGCAAAATAGTAAACGAATGAAGAGAAAGCCCAAGAAAGTATGAAAGTTGCTGGTATTCAAGAAAGTAACAAAAGAAAGAGAAGATAGCTACAGTATAAAAAGGGAAAGAAAGCACTGATGAATAAACTACATGAGAGCATAGGGGGAAGGGAATTTCAGAGTAAGGACTAGGGGGCTGATGACTATTATACCTATTGTGGAACAACTCCGTCAATTTCAAGGTTTGAATCTACCCTAGTCTGTCAGCACATTTGAATGGATGATAGATTACATGTGTTCTTCTTACAAAGTTGCGCAACAATCATTTACGGCAGATTAAAATAGAGAGGATACATGCATTTGAATGATGAATCAAATTAGAGAAAATGAGAGAAAAAAGGAACTGGATTGACAAATTCATAGCATAAGCGCTCAAAAAGTCCCAATGAATCATTGATAGAGAGATAAAAATATGTTCTCGGCAAAATCCAAAATAAATCCCTTGTGGCTCAGAAGATGCATACCTTATTTGTGGAAGGTGAGCTGGGAATTCCAATGTTCAGCAAGCAGCTTTTAGGGAAAACTCCCTTTTCAATATCCCTAATGGCTGCATGTATCAAGGGTACGCAAACATTGACTGCATCAGTAAAATCGCTCTCTTGACTTACATCCTGCTTCCTAATACATTTATGTAAAGTCCATCATAAAATTATATTAACATATGTAAACAAGAAAACATAACAACACCCTAGGAATTTTCATTTACCAATTCAAAGAGATTGCTATTGAAGGTATGCCACACAATAAAGCCTCTCTAGCACCAGCAACAGCACCGGAGTAGATGCTGCACAAAATTTCCATAGCAGACAAGACGAACTTCAGTCCAAACATCCAGAAAAATGCATGAAACTAAAGCATTTAAAATCATCTGAGAATGAAAAACACAGAATGAATGCCAAAAATTTGCAAAAGATCTTTTTTAAAGGATATTAAATTGGACTGCAGACTATAGTACATATTAACTGGGGTGCAGGCTATATTAGAGCAACTCGCACTGAAACAAAGAAAAATCTAGACATTATTAGGGGACTAATCGACAGGAACAGGTTTGATAGATGGTAGAAGTACGTACATCTGATGTCCACAATTCGATCCCCTGCTAATTCCACTGATAACCTACGTACCAAAGTAAACATTCTTCAAGTTTTTTTTTACAGTACTTATATTGACAGCGACATTTTAACAAAAATAGATGCCAAATGCATACCAGAGCTGGTTTAGTCCATGGAAACAATGCTCCAGATAATGCTAAAGAAACACAATCAGCAGGAGTCCCTGTTCAAACATAAAATCTCAATGTGTCATCAAAATAATTAAAGCTTTAAATTTTCACATAAAAGATACTTAGAAAGTGTGTTTGGTCGAGAAACAAATTCTTTGGGAACAACTTTTTTTTTCTTTTTTCTTTTTTTTAACCCAAGTTATCCCACTATCCAAACTTAACAAAGAACAAAAGTAATTTTCCCATTTAAAGTTTGATTCCAGCCTATGGAGTTAACTATGATGATGACAGTGACAATTATAACACTAATGATTACATAGATAGCTAGGATAAAGCGAGGGATAACACTACTCCAGGATTTGGCTAGGATATAAGTTTCTAACTCAGTCAGAGAATAATCTGATCAGACCAGCTACTATTGTAAGCTATTTTGGTGTATGTTAGAAAAAAATTGGGTTTTCTACAGAAAATTGCTACAAATTGTTCTGAAACTATTGATGTGATAAATTTACAGATAATCACTAATAGACACTATAAGCATAGAAGATTGACAAAAGAAAAAACCTAAAAAATATACCAAACTGGATCTTACCGGACACCTCGAAAGCACTAGCACCAGTAATTTCTACAGAGGTTGCAGCAAGGGTCTCTCGAACAGTAACCGAATGCCCAGAGGTGGATTTGTCCCTTCAAATCGAAAGCTATTCAAATGAGGAAATAACCAACAAAATGGAGCAACATTACTATCACGACCATTAACATCACCGCTGAATCAGATCGCAGAGTACCAATTAAATCCCAAACTGTGTGTGTGTGTGTGTGTGTGTGTGTGTGTGTGTGTGTGTGTGTGTGTGTGTGTGTGTGTGTGAGAGAGAGAGAGAGAGAGAGAGAGAGAGAGAGAGAGGGAGAGAGAGAGAGAGAGAGAGAGCTCACGATTCGGGAGCGCAGACGCTGACTCGGCACCGCTCGCCGCGGACGAGGGCGTCGACGAGAGAGGCGAGCCCCGGGGATCGAATCCCCTCGGCATTGGTGACGAGAACGATGGGCTTCTCCGATCCATCCACGGCGGCGCCGGAGGACGAGGAGGCCACCGCCGCTGCTGCCGCGGTGGCGTTCCCCTCCTCCACCGGCTTGGTATCGCCGTGCACGGCGCCACCGCCGCCCCTCCTTTCGACGAGGACGCTCTGGAGATTGGCGACGAGGGAAGAGGGCAAAGGGTCGGTCGTCGTCGTTTTCGTCCCCTCGGGGGTCATCGCCATTAGAGAGAGAGAGAGAGAGAGAGAGAGAGAGAGAGAGAGAGAGGCGAAGGAAGACGAAGAGAGATATAGAAAGCGCGTGGGGTAGAGAGAGAGAGAGAGAGAGGGAATCGATTGCTGCAGCGAGGAAGTAACTGTAACTGTAGTTCTTTACTACGTGAAGTTTTAAGCTTTTTATGATTTTCTGTTCTTCTTTTATATATATATATATTTGTTGAAAGCATCCGAGCAATGTGATCCAGCTATCAATTTTTTTACACTAATAAATCGCTTTTAATATTTTTAATACGAACGACGTAAATCCTAGCATGTATCCACTGCAAGTTAGCAATTCCTTTTTGTTGTCAACTTATCATTGCTCTTTCTCAACATGCACTCCTCCTCTCAACTTGTAATTCTATAATTTGATTATCTAAAGCCTACTTTTACTTTATTAGTTTTATTACCTTTTTTTAATATAAAATCCAAAGGGCCTACTGGGATTATAATTTTTGGATTAACTATTGTAATCCAACACTCTTAAGAACGTTCACTTCGCATTTTTCATACTAATAATTTTTTTTATATCCTTGAAGATTTGCAAATTATTATTAATAATGTTTTGAGAATTGTATTAAGTCGTACTAAATAAGTTTGTCTACACTAATATAATATAATAGGTTATTGATCTTGTTGAGCGCAGATAACTAGAACCTCATATTATGCTTTAAGGCTTTGTTTGGTTTGGGTACAAAGGGGGATATTCCCCCTTTGTAGCCAAACACTATTGAACAAAGGGGGAACTATTAGGTACAGTAGTTTCAGTACAAACAGAATAAGCTGGAATAACAGTTCTTACCCATTATTTTATAAATTTATTTTTTACCAAATTATCCCTCCTCCCCTCCTTTCTTTTTTTTCAATACACTCTCATCATCACAAATCTCTCTCTCTCTCTTCTTCCCAATACACTCATCATCACAAATTTCTCTCTCCTCTCTCTTTTTTTCTTCTTCCCAATACACTCTCATCATCACAAATCCCTCTCTCTCCTCTCTCTTTTTAATTTAATTGGATATTAAATTAAATATTATTTTCAAAATTTTAAAAATTTTATTTTGATTTTGATTTTATCATAATTTTTGTAAGACTTTAAATTTTAAAATTTTATATTCGAAATTTTAACTTTAATTTAAACAAATAAAATGTTAAATTAAATATTATTTTCATAAAATATAATTTGAAATTTAATTTTGATTCTGATTTTGATTTTAATTTTATCTTAATTTTTGTAAGGCTTTAATCCATTAATTAAAACGAAGAAAGTAAAAGTTATTATTTGAAAATTAAAAAATTTTATGTTTAAAATTTATAATTTAAAATAATATTATATAATTTTAAATTTTAAAATTTAAATGTTGAAATTTTATATTTAAAATTTTAAATTTAATTTGAGAAAAAAAATATTAAATTAAATATTATTTTTAAAAAATATAATTTGATTATGATTATGATTTTATCTTAATTTTTTTAAAGCTTTAATTCATTAATTAAAACGAACTAATTAGATTTTAACAACTTTTATCACATATTAAATCTTGAGGGTAAAAAAGTAATTTACACAACTTAACCTCTTTATTCCTCATTATCATACCAAATACAAAATCTCTTATCCCTAGAACCATCCCAAACACTTTTTTACCCTTGTTCCGTACTTTATACTTATACCTGGTACTACTAATTCTCACTAATTCCCGAACCAAACGATACCTAAGAGGTCTTCTTCTTGGTACAAATAAAATATGGAATAATAATTTTTGAAAAGAAAATATAATAAACATGTTATAGTTGATAGATTTAGTAAAATTAGGTGAAACTAAAGTTTGAATTATCGTCCCGTGTCACACGGGCGGCATAGACTGTGCCCTCAATATAGGGGCATGGTACGGGTGCCACAACAACCCCGTTATCTTCTCGTTCTTTTTTTTTCTTTTTTTTTTTAAATTTTTAATTTTGTTTTTTCGAAGAGAGCGGAGGGGGCGAAGTCATCCCCCTCTATCTAGGTATGGTATTTATTTATTTATTTATTTATTTATTTATTTATTTGGTAAATTTTTATATTTTTTATTTATTTTTTTTAAGTAGGTTGTTATGTTCTATTTTTTTTTTGTCATTTTTTTTTTGGGTTTACCTTCATATTCTTATATATATATATATATATATATATATATATATATATATATATATATATATATATATATATATATATATATATATATATATATATATATATATTTAAATATTTTAATTTGTAAAATTTTTTTTAAAAATATATATAAAATTAGATAATTTTTTATCTGTAATTTATAAAAAGCTAGAAATAGATATTCTTAATTTAATTATTATATAGTTAAATTTTTAATTATTTTGAATAGATCTAGTATTTTATATAAAATTTACGATAAAAATAAATTTTATTTTGAAAATTTTATTTTTAAATTGAAAAAATTAAAAATGCTGATAAAGTTAAAAACTAAATTAAATCGATATTTAAATTTATTTAATTTATTTATCATATAATTTATTGTCCATATATATTGTTCTTTTTTATCATATTATTATTTTTCTAATTTTTTTGAATGAATTTTACTAGTAAATTTTATTATTATATTTTAATTTCTATTCTTTATGAGGTATAATTTTTTTTATATATTTTAAAAAACTTACCACTATATTAATTGATTAGTATAGGAAATTATATATAGTCAATATTTATACTTATTTGAATACATTTTTCAAAATAACATTATAAAAATTTATTAAGAATAAAAAAATTATAAAAAAAATATGTAAAAAAAAAAATTATGCGTATTTATCGACACGCAAGCGTGTCCGTACTATGTCGTGTCAGACGAACAACGACACACTTTCGTACCACGGCACTTTATTTCTTGGATGAAACTAACTAGTATTGTATATTCATAAAGTAAAACACCTTGCAAAATCGCTTTTGATATGTTTGGTAGTTATACGAATGGATTGCTACTTTTAACTGCTGGATAAGTGAAGTGCAAAACGCAATCTGCAATGACTTGCCAGTTGCCAACACTCTTTTTTAAGTGTTGCTTGTTAGGGAGATAACTTTTTTTCTGCTAATTTTTTCTTTACAAAGTATCAAATTCAAAAAAGGAATAACTTCGTGGGTTTTTGTTATATCCATCTAGAAACTTCTTCTCGAATCTTAAGACATCGGATGCGAAAGTCGAAGAGTCATAAGCTTCTTTAAATTTCTAAAGTAATAAATGTAGGATTCTGGAGAGCTGGTAGTCTTTTCTTTTGGCTTATGCTTTTATGTCACTTGACATTTTTTTATTAGGCATATAGGTGCCGAGTGGTCTATAAAAGATTGTGGCATCCACCCCCATAAGATAAGTAAGAATCAATTGTACTTTTCTAATTCCAGAAATACAATATCTCTTCTTCAAACTCTCTCTTGCACTCTAACTTAGATCGAGTAGGTCCAAATTCACAAGAGGAGGTGTAGACTTGCTCACTTCGTGAAGAAAGACGAGCACTGCACGGGCTTTTCAAACAATTTCGTTTAAATCCGTGACATGCTACTGGAGTGACAACCATAACTACATAACTAAGAAAAATGCCTAGTAGAATAGAGTAATCCATATCTTTAAACTGCAAAATCTAGTGAGCTTGAGTTTTAACCATTGCAAGCATTAAGCCTGCTTAGATATACACATATACATAAATTTTTTGCCAAAGCAATGATGCTTTTTTCCGCATCTTCTATAATCCATGTACAAAATTTTTCTGCTCACGAAATGATTTGACATACGACTCTTATCAAAATTTGTATTAGATTTTAATATAAAGTTAGACAAAATTCAAATTCTAATGAAATTAAAGAAATAGTGACTTCTGAATTCTATACAATACTTTACTAATATGATTCAGATGCTGAGAAGGGAGGGAGGGAGGGATAAGGGAGCTGCTGAGAATCATGATTCAGATGAAGATCGCTGGGTTCGAATGCAACCAGGATCTGGTGAAACACATGTATTCAGAAGATCGACGGCGACCAGCAAGGCCAGAGAAGGAGGAACAGCATCACAGAGAAGGAGGGAGCCACAGCCTAGAAAAGCAAAACAGCAAGGTGAGACCATACCTCCACAACCGGCGCGGTTTGATAGGAGCCGCGCGTGTTGTCACTCTGACAGTCTGGAGCCAACCCCCTCCTCGGCTAGGACCAGAGCTTGGAAGGGAAGATGCTCCCCTTCAGCACAGGACCTGGAAAGTGACTTGTTGGCAAGATTCCTGAAGCTGATGGAGACTTCTCAGGGAGGAGGTACTGAGCTTGAATGGTCCTCTCACAAGATTCCCTCCTTGCCCTCGGACTCTGCTAAAGGCCAGCGTAGCGTCACCTGGGCGGATCACCTGGGCTCCCCTCTTTGCACAGTCCTTAAAGAGGGACCCCCCATCCTTCACTCTGGGAGCATAGGAGAGGGATGGTCTTCTGACGGGGGACAGCCTTCCTATAAAGAAGTCCTGACCAGAGGCCCACCCCAACTGAAGACCTCTGCTCCCCGGGCTCGTCGCACCGCCGCCAAGCTCGATCTCAAGAATCGCTGCTTCCGGTGCCTGGCTAACGACCACCGGATACGTAACTGCCGTGATCCCCTGCGCTGCGTGGTGTGCCTGCGCACCGGGCATCGGGCGCGCCAGTGCCGGCTTCGGGATCTTGCTTCGCCTCCGAAGATGCTCAGAGTACGTGACTTCCGCCCTCATTTGACGAAAGTCTTCATCCCTCTCTCCGATGATTTCCGCAGACGCCAACTGCAGCGTCAATCGGCGGTTCTAGCAGATGTCATTGGTAGATCCAACCTGGGCCACTCTCCCCAGGAGACCATTGCTGCAGACCTAGCGGATAGGTTTGGAGGCTTCTCTACTAATTTCTTGGTGGCGAAATTTCGGGAACGGGACTTTGTCATCTTCCTCCCCGATTGGGTCCGACCGGAGGACCTCATCCGCAGCTCGCTCATCCGTTTTTCGCATTGCAGACTCCACTGCTTCTCGTGGGAGCCCTACCGACATGCTAGCCTCTCAAGACTTCGGTACAAAGTTTGGATCAAGCTTGTTAGCCTCCCCTTCGAATGCTGGTCCGCACCAAGCGTGAGCGCCATCGTCCACGGCTTCGGACGCTTCATTCGCGCAGACCCCAACAGCGTCAACGTGGCGGATCTTATTGGCTTCAGATGCTTGATCGCCGTCGATGACATCGTCGACATCCCGGAGCATCTCTCAATCACGATGGGAGACATCATTGTCTCTGTCCAGGTGACCATTGAAAGCACGACCCCTTTTGGTGGGGACGACCGGGGGACCCCCTTCGCCGGCGGTGACGCCAACGAGGGAGGGGATCAGACTGACCCCCTTGGGCGGACTCTTGCTCGAAGAATCCCTATTCCTGGTGAGGTCAGTGCCGGCGGCAATTCTAGGGAGGGCAACCATTCGGGTGATAGTCCAACTTGGGACTCGTCTGAATTGAGCGATCGCCGGCGCAACGAGGGTGGCCACAGACGCGAGGATCGACGTCTTGCCGCCTGCCCGGCGGAGCCGAAACCCTCCGGCGTAGTCCCCCCATCGCCGGTTGGCTTCCCCTGCTTGGCCCCCCCTGCGCCTAGGGCTTCGTGCGATCCGCCTTCAGTGATCGCCCGGGGCACCCCGCAGGGTCCGCACCTCGGGTGTCGCCCACCGCACCCTTCCGGAAACTTTTCAAATCGGCTTTCCTGTTCTAGCCTGCTTGGGGCTGTGCGCTCTGACTTCTTCGCCCTTTCTTCCAGAGGCATCGCGGCTTTGGGTGTCTTGGGGCTACGGGGTATGTCACGCCCCGAGTTTAAAAACCAGCGTCTAAATTTTTTTTTTTTTTTTGAAATCAGAGTTTAAAACCGGCCAGGGCGCAACAGACCGCCACAAATATAGAAGAGTCCCAATCCCACTGGGGATTGAGCCCTTTTCTATATATGCACGGCTCACTTGGCATACAACCAGAGTACTAACTACGTACATCTACTAAGCAAGATTAAATTACAATATCAACAACTTCTCAATTACATTGCATTACATTTGATACAACAAATAATTAAATACTTGATCTTATCGGCTGTCCAGGGTCAAGCTCTATCTCGTGATCTCACCAACTCGTCCCGACATCTCAACACCCGCTCGACCTGAAAAACAGTCACCCGAGGGTGTGAGACACACCGGAGTGTATCCCAGTGGGCACGACGAGCCGAGAAATAGCAGATCGTACCTACTGGTATACAATGCTAGAGGATAGTAATAGATCAGGGGTTAGGGTAAAGCAGATATATAACTGGTGCTGTAAAGAAAGCAAAACTCATAATCTGGGTACAAGCATAGGAGATAATTTTAGCAGAATTTAAAACATGTACCAGGATAATCAACACATCAAGGAGTTAGGACAATCAGCAAGATAACAATGGAACTATAATCAGAGGCATCACATAGAATCATAAAAGAAGTAGATAACTAGAAGCCAGATCAAAGAATCAAAGAATCAACACATGCATCAAATAGATGAAAACGCAAAGACCCAATCACAAGCTACCATTTTGGTCTTCGCAAAGACCTCAGGCGAGGCTGCCCTCTTGGCACCACCTGGTTGACATTCCCCAAACTAGGGTCACGGGTTGCCTCAGCTAACCACTTTACCGGTAAAGAACATCGCTACGGGTAGCAAATCCGCTGATATTCGTGAAGTACAACGGTGCGGGCGAATCATATGCAAATGCTCAAGCTCACGGTCCACTGACCGGTAATCGGCAACAAGCCAGGAAATCCCCACTGGGATGCAAGGGCAAAAACCAACTGAATCTCAACACTCATGCAGGAACACTCAGCAATAAATGTCAACTCATATGCAAGATCAAGGCAAATATCTCTCAACAGAAGCTCACAGATAAACTCAACTCAACCACACAAACCAACCAAATGATACAAAACTTAAACACATATTTTTAAGAAAACTGTTTTGAAAAGTCCAAACCTCGAAGAGCATTGCCCTTGTCCTATCAAACAAGAACAGACTCAGGCGACACTACGAAGCTTGGATTTAAGTCCAAACCTCGCAGAGCAGTGCCTTTGTCCTATCAAACAAGAACAGACTCCGGCGACCCTACGAAGCGGGGTAAAACCTCAGTTAAATAAATCTATGTGCTCAGAGAGGTATCATTTGATTAGCAGAACAAACAGGCTCACTAATCAACCATGAAAATGTCCGAGTAAAAGTATAAATACTAGAGGTGCTATGGACAATCATGTAAGGCAAAATAGAACAGATAACAGGCATAGATCAGGCAGATAGCAGATATAATATATCAAAGAAAGGCAGGCTCAAAGTAATCAAGTTAAACTACCAAAAACAGGGGTCCAACCAGTATCGCACCCCAGAGGGCCGAACTGATAAAACCCGGACCGAAGATAACCCACCTGTCAATGCGCAGGCAATTAATCTGTAATCCTCTAAATGCTCAACTCCAGGTGCAAACTGAATCAACCTGGATCAAAAATCACCAATCAGGGATCAATTCAGTCCCGCTAACTCTAACCTAAGCCCAGATCAATTTAAAACCTTCTTAGTTATTTTAATTGTAACCTAGACACCGTAAAATCGACGATTTTGCCGATTCTCGGACTGTTATCCGATTTCCGCTCAACGAAAGCCGATGGATTCCCAACGAAAAGCTTAGGAATCATTTAAACATTTTACTAACCAGTACACATTGTCTATTTTGCATTTAAACCCTTAAAGTTCTCAGAAATTACATTTTAGTGCCATTTGAGCACTGTTTTCGCTCGTTCTTTCAACTGGAAAATAATTTTGACATTCCGTCACTTCCAGCAGGTGACATTTTTCATGCTGAACACCGTGCTCACTAATTTGCAGCAGCACGGAACCCGAGGCAAACTTCGGGCCATAAAAACCCTCTCTAACATAGCCCAAATGAATTTTTGTTTCTCCGGGACTTCAAACACTGTTTCTAACGCGAGCATCGCGTTCAGTGACCCCAAATTAGCTAGGAATGCACTGTCGCGGCTTCGCCAACAGCCCGGAACCATGTTTTATTTAAACATTTCACTAAAAGGTTGATTCTACTACATCTTTTAATTTAAACTTCAAACAAGAACATTTTGTATATCAAAGTTGGTCTGGGCACTGCCAGGACCTCAGTGCTCACCCTGGTTGAGGCCCAGGTGGGCTGGTTCGAGCAGAACCAAGGTCAAGCTTACACCCTAATTCACAATGCACCAAACTTTAATCCACTCAGTTTCTGTTTGAACTGAAGTGAGCACAGAGCTCAGGGGACTATTTGGAGCAAGTTTCATATACAAAGTTTTGTCAAATTCCAACTTAATCTTCATTGAAGCATTTCATCAAACAGCTGGTATGCATCTCTCATACACACACACACATGCAAAAATCCGAATTGGGTTCTCTGCACAGCGGGTATCTGGGGCAATATGTTTCGAAGCAAAATGTTCTACTGAGTTCAGGGATCATTTCTCATCAACCTGGAGCAAGCCAAACCTTCTCGGGTTGGCCGGAGCTCGGGAAGAAGATGAGCTCCAACCTTGAAAATCGTGACTAAACAACCAATGGTTCTGGGATCAAAATAAAAGCACAAGCAGGTGCTATTTACCTCACTGAGACTTCCCATGCATGCGGCTGGCCCCGGGGTGCGGCGGCGGCGGCGGGGAGCAAAGCTCGGTTTGGAGCTTCACCCCGTTAATGGCGAATTTTGATAGAAGCATTATGAAGCTCTCTAACTTGCATGGATAGACTCCTTGTGGTCCCAGCAAGCTTCCCGACCAACTCACCCCGGCCGGAGATGGCCTGAGCGCCGGCGGCCGCAACTTGGTGCAAATTGGCACCCAACTCGGCCGCGCCTTCCTCGGCTTGCATGGGAGCCATGCAACAGCATGGTTGGGAACCTCTTGGTCCCAACAAGGATTCTGGGCAGGTGGCCGGCGTCGGAGAGGCCCGCCGGCGCCGGAGCATCAAGCTCGGCCGAATGCAACAAAAAGCCCGAACTAGGGCATAAAACTGCCATTAATTGGTTCAACCATACTCCACCAAATTTGGTGGAGTTGGTCCTCTCCTCCTACAGTCCAAGCACACCAATTTTGGTGCGTTTATATTCAGTGGTTGCCGAGTTCTTTAGGGGCGGAGCTAGGTTAGGTTTCCGGCGACCCATTGTGGCCGCCGGCTAACCATGCTGCATGGGACCTCGGGGCTTTGCAGGGAGGATGCTAAGGACCTAAGGAGTCCACTGCTAATGGTCCGGGGTGCTAGAAACCGTTGGTTAAGGACCCTCACCTTAGCCGAGCTCGGGGAAGAAGGAGGAAGCCGGATTCTTGGTTCCCTCACTACGCGCGGCCAAGGCTTGCTCCAGCAGGGTCCTCCAAGCACCAGGAACTCCTCAGACACCTCCCAATCCAACTTTGAAGAGATCCCGTCCAACTTCACACCTCGTCGGAGAAGGGAAGAAAGAGGAAGGTGGCTGCGGCGGCGCTCGGCGGCGGCTGGGGTCGGGTACACCAGGGCTCGGTTGCGGCCTCTCTATGAAGCTCTCAGATGAAGGTTGGCTAAATCTAAAAGCTCTGGTTGATCTCTCCTTCACGCACTTAAGGAAAACTCCAATATAGGTTTCTAACCTTTAACTCCGGCGACCCGAGCGGCCGGCCGTTTCGGCAACTGAAGGGCCGCGGCGGTTGCGAGCTGGAGAGCTGGTGGAGCTTCAGTTACGAAGGGGAAGAGGCAGGGTACACTCCACACGTGTATACAAGTGTTTAAATGCACATTTTGCACAAAACCCCCTACACAAAGATCCTAAAACTCTAAGGTCCCTCTGTAGGTGACAAATGTACCCAGCACCCCAACTTATAAGCCTCATAATTTTTGGTTCATAAAATATTAGGGTTTCTTCAAAAATACCCACTTTTTCAATGTATTTCACGCTTTTCGAGGCACTCGAGTCGCCGAAACTGAAAATGGACTTCGCCACGACGTCCGGCTCGTCGAGACCTTCAAAATAGGCTAATCATTTGTTTGATTTGGTGCTCGTATGAAATCTCGGGCCATCTTGTTCTGTATGTCGCAAACCGACGCACGCACTTCGATGCACACGGGTCGCCAAACGCGAAATCCGTCAGTGCCATTGCGCTCAGAACGTCGAAATTAGCTAGGATCCATTACTCATACTCCTATGTTAAAGTTCTAGATAGTGGTTCGACCATTCATGATCACAAGGGGTTAAAAATTCAAAGGTTACTATTCACTTAAGTCGCGGGACCCACTTTTTGATTTCTGATTTCTGGAAGATCCGACCGTCGGATCGAAAATATATGAATATGAAACTTCTATGTTTCGACGAGACGATCGCAATGGTGATCTCGGATTTTCCAGATCAGACCCCGATCAAAAGTCGATATTTCTGGGCCCACTATTGGCCCACTAACACTCCACTTTTGCCAAAATGACAAATTTTAAATATTTAAAAGCAAACTGAGACTTTTAAATTCTAGGTTTCTACATCACCCACAACTTTTAAAAAGTTTCGTCCCTGAAACTTAACAAAACATACTTTAAAAGTTTTCTAACTATTAACTTATTACATCGTTGCTTCAACATTTCAAGCTCCCGATGGGCCTTCCCCTGACGGCTCGCCATGCTGTGTCAGTGCATAGACCCGTCCTCCCGTCACATGGCGGGGTCCCTCAGTTTGGCGCGATGAAGGACGACTTGAGGCAGCCACGCTCTGGGTTGGCGCTGGAGGCCGAGCAGCAAGAGGTGGCACAGCCAATGCTGGTGAGTTTGCAGCAGATCTCCGCGGGCAGTTAGCAGAGATATGGCCAGGCTGACCACAATTATAGCATCTTCCGTGGCGCAGGTCGCAAGTCATGGGTTGATGATCTGCCCCGCAGAAGACGCAAGGCCTCGCCCTATGTTGACGATTGAAGTTCCGAGAACCACTTGCTTGGTTCTGATTTCCTGGGGGTCTAGGGGGTCTTCTATTTGATCCAGATGATCCCTCCCCATTTCCAGCGAACTGTCGCTTCATCCCTTTTCCTTTATCCATCGCTGCCCGCTCAGCCCGAGAGATTTTCAATTCAGCCTCAATGGCAAGGCAGCGTTCGATACATTCGTCGTAGTCGGTGATCAAATGTGAAGACAACTGACGACGGATCTCGGGACGCAGGCCTTGAGTGAATAATCTAACCTTGCGACGCTCGTCCTGCACCGCTTGTGGCACCAAGTCAGCAATTTTCGTAAATTCTTCTTCGTACTCCCTCAGGGTGTGGTCTCCTTGGCGCATGTTTTCCAAGTCCCGCTCCAATGCTTCTCGTGCTGTCTCCTTTAGGTAGCGGTGGTACAGAGCCACCCTAAATTGCTCCCACGTAGGCTTAGGGGCTCCAGGAGAAAAATTGTGGCGTTGGTAGCGCAGCCACCACATGCTTGCGCTGACACCGAGGCAATGTACCCCCAGTGTCACCTTGTCTTGCTCCTCAGTGTCCAAGTCTCTAAACAGCTTCTCCATGTGGTTAAGCCATTCTTCAAGGGCCCAGGGGTCCTTTTCACGGCCTGAGAATTCTTGGGGCTTGAATTTATTAAACTCCAGCAGGACTCCCCTGACTCTTGATCTTTCTTCCTTGTACGTTGCTCTGGCAGCTTCCAGGGCCGCAGGACTGTTAGGATCATTGCCCCCCGCAACCCCGGGAGCATTTACAGTTGCAGCAACGGCTACAGATGTAGCCGATTCAGCCGGTGGTACTGATGCAGGAGGAACAAGAGGTCCCTCAGTCGCAGAGGCTGATGCTGCAGGTGGTGCAGGTGCAGCAGGAACATTGGCCTCCCGCTGCATATACTGTTGTATCATTGCAGCCATTTGAGCCAACTGATCCTCGAATCTTTGCATTCTGTCGGGGATCTCTGGGCCCCCACTTTCAGCAGTTGCTTGGGCAGCCCCTTGACTGGTGTCAGCCCCATGACCACGACCAGCACCACGCCGAGTGCGAGCCATACTGCAATAGTTAATAATTAAATTTAGTACGGTCGACCCACAACTTTTGTTTTGACCTATCAGACTTAGAACACTACCCAGCGCTCTCTCGTAACATGAGTCATCCTAGGGTTCGTTCCTAGTCAAACCTAGACATTGCGTTTCCTATTTCTCTGATACCATCTAATCTGTCACGCCCCGAGTTTAAAAACCAGCGTCTAAATTTTTTTTTTTTTTTTGAAATCAGAGTTTAAAACCGGCCAGGGCGCAACAGACCGCCACAAATATAGAAGAGTCCCAATCCCACTGGGGATTGAGCCCTTTTCTATATATGCACGGCTCACTTGGCATACAACCAGAGTACTAACTACGTACATCTACTAAGCAAGATTAAATTACAATATCAACAACTTCTCAATTACATTGCATTACATTTGATACAACAAATAATTAAATACTTGATCTTATCGGCTGTCCAGGGTCAAGCTCTATCTCGTGATCTCACCAACTCGTCCCGACATCTCAACACCCGCTCGACCTGAAAAACAGTCACCCGAGGGTGTGAGACACACCGGAGTGTATCCCAGTGGGCACGACGAGCCGAGAAATAGCAGATCGTACCTACTGGTATACAATGCTAGAGGATAGTAATAGATCAGGGGTTAGGGTAAAGCAGATATATAACTGGTGCTGTAAAGAAAGCAAAACTCATAATCTGGGTACAAGCATAGGAGATAATTTTAGCAGAATTTAAAACATGTACCAGGATAATCAACACATCAAGGAGTTAGGACAATCAGCAAGATAACAATGGAACTATAATCAGAGGCATCACATAGAATCATAAAAGAAGTAGATAACTAGAAGCCAGATCAAAGAATCAAAGAATCAACACATGCATCAAATAGATGAAAACGCAAAGACCCAATCACAAGCTACCATTTTGGTCTTCGCAAAGACCTCAGGCGAGGCTGCCCTCTTGGCACCACCTGGTTGACATTCCCCAAACTAGGGTCACGGGTTGCCTCAGCTAACCACTTTACCGGTAAAGAACATCGCTACGGGTAGCAAATCCGCTGATATTCGTGAAAGTACAACGGTGCGGGCGAATCATATGCAAATGCTCAAGCTCACGGTCCACTGACCGGTAATCGGCAACAAGCCAGGAAATCCCCACTGGGATGCAAGGGCAAAAACCAACTGAATCTCAACACTCATGCAGGAACACTCAGCAATAAATGTCAACTCATATGCAAGATCAAGGCAAATATCTCTCAACAGAAGCTCACAGATAAACTCAACTCAACCACACAAACCAACCAAATGATACAAAACTTAAACACATATTTTTAAGAAAACTGTTTTGAAAAGTCCAAACCTCGAAGAGCATTGCCCTTGTCCTATCAAACAAGAACAGACTCAGGCGACACTACGAAGCTTGGATTTAAGTCCAAACCTCGCAGAGCAGTGCCTTTGTCCTATCAAACAAGAACAGACTCCGGCGACCCTACGAAGCGGGGTAAAACCTCAGTTAAATAAATCTATGTGCTCAGAGAGGTATCATTTGATTAGCAGAACAAACAGGCTCACTAATCAACCATGAAATGTCCGAGTAAAAGTATAAATACTAGAGGTGCTATGGACAATCATGTAAGGCAAAATAGAACAGATAACAGGCATAGATCAGGCAGATAGCAGATATAATATATCAAAGAAAGGCAGGCTCAAAGTAATCAAGTTAAACTACCAAAAACAGGGGTCCAACCAGTATCGCACCCCAGAGGGCCGAACTGATAAAACCCGGACCGAAGATAACCCACCTGTCAATGCGCAGGCAATTAATCTGTAATCCTCTAAATGCTCAACTCCAGGTGCAAACTGAATCAACCTGGATCAAAAATCACCAATCAGGGATCAATTCAGTCCCGCTAACTCTAACCTAAGCCCAGATCAATTTAAAACCTTCTTAGTTATTTTAATTGTAACCTAGACACCGTAAAATCGACGATTTTTGCCGATTCTCGGACTGTTATCCGATTTCCCGCTCAACGAAAGCCGATGGATTCCCAACGAAAAGCTTAGGAATCATTTAAACATTTTACTAACCAGTACACATTGTCTATTTTGCATTTAAACCCTTAAAGTTCTCAGAAATACATTTTAGTGCCATTTGAGCACTGTTTTCGCTCGTTCTTTCAACTGGAAATAATTTTGACATTCCGTCACTTCCAGCAGGTGACATTTTTCATGCTGAACACCGTGCTCACTAATTTGCAGCAGCACGGAACCGAGGCAACTTCGGGCCATAAAAACCCTCTCTAACATAGCCCAAATGAATTTTTGTTTCTCCGGACTTCAAACACTGTTTCTAACGCGAGCATCGCGTTCAGTGACCCCAAATTAGCTAGGAATGCACTGTCGCGCTTCGCCAACAGCCCGGAACCATGTTTTATTTAAACATTTCACTAAAAGGTTGATTCTACTACATCTTTTAATTTAAACTTCAAACAAGAACATTTTGTATATCAAAGTTGGTCTGGGCACTGCCAGGACCTCAGTGCTCACCCTGGTTGAGGCCCAGGTGGGCTGGTTCAAGCAGAACCAAGGTCAAGCTTACACCCTAATTCACAATGCACCAAACTTTAATCCACTCAGTTTCTGTTTGAACTGAAGTGAGCACAGAGCTCAGGGGACTATTTGGAGCAAGTTTCATATACAAAGTTTTGTCAAATTCCAACTAATCTTCATTGGCATTTAATCAAACAGCTGGTATGCATCTCTCATACACACACACACATGCAAAAATCCGAATTGGGTTCTCTGCACAGCGGTATCTGGGGCAATATGTTTCGAAGCAAAATGTTCTACTGAGTTCAGGGATCATTTCTCATCAACCTGGAGCAAGCCAAACCTTCTCGGGTTGGCCGGAGCTCGGAAGAAGATGAGCTCCAACCTTGAAATCGTGACTAAACAACCAATGGTTCTGGGATCAAAATAAAAGCACAAGCAGGTGCTATTTACCTCACTGAGACTTCCCATGCATGCGGCTGGCCCCGGGGTGCGGCGGCGGCGGCGGGGAGCAAAGCTCGGTTTGGAGCTTCACCCCGTTAATGGCGGATTTTGATAGAAGCATTATGAAGCTCTCTAACTTGCATGGATAGACTCCTTGTGGTCCCAGCAAGCTTCCCGACCAACTCACCCCGGCCGGAGATGGCCTGAGCGCCGGCGGCCGCAACTTGGTGCAAATTCGCACCCAACTCGGCCGCGCCTTCCTCGGCTTGCATGGGAGCCATGCAACAGCATGGTTGGGAACCTCTTGGTCCCACAAGGATTCTGGGCAGGTGGCCGGCGTCGGAGAGGCCCGCCGGCGCCGGAGCATCAAGCTCGGCCGAATGCAACAAAAAGCCCGAACTAGGGCATAAAACTGCCATTAATTGGTTCAACCATACTCCACCAAATTTGGTGGAGTTGGTCCTCTCCTCCTACAGTCCAAGCACACCAATTTTGGTGCGTTTATATTCAGTGGTTGCCGAGTTCTTTAGGGGCGGAGCTAGGTTAGGTTTCCGGCGACCCATTGTGGCCGCCGGCTAACCATGCTGCATGGGACCTCGGGGCTTTGCAGGGAGGAAGCTAAGGACCTAAGAGTCCACTGCTAATGGTCCGGGGTGCTAGAAACCGTTGGTTAAGGACCCTCACCTTAGCCGAGCTCGGGGAAGAAGGAGGAAGCGGATTCTTGGTTCCCTCACTACGCGCGGCCAAGGCTTGCTCCAGCAGGGTCCTCCAAGCACCAGGAACTCCTCAGACACCTCCCAATCCAACTTTGAAGAGGTCCCGTCCAACTTCGCACCTCGTCGGAGAAGGGAAGAAAGAGGAAGGTGGCTGCGGCGGGCTCGCGCGGCGGCTGGGGTCGGGTACACCAGGGCTCGGTTGCGGCCTCTCTATGAAGCTCTCAGATGAAGGTTGGCTAAATCTAAAAGCTCTGGTTGATCTCTCCTTCACGCACTTAAGGAAAACTCCAATATAGGTTTCTACCTTTAACTCCGGCGACCCGAGCGGCCGGCCGTTTCGGCAACTGAGGGCCGCGGCGGTTGCGAGCTGGAGAGCTGGTGGAGCTTCAGTTACGAAGGGGAAGAGGCAGGGTACACTCCACACGTGTATACAAGTGTTTAATGCACATTTGCACAAAAACCCCTACACAAAGATCCTAAAACTCTAAGGTCCCTCTGTAGGTGACAAATGCACCCAGCACCCCAACTTATAAGCCTCATAATTTTTGGTACATAAAAGATTAGGGTTTCTTCAAAAATACCCACTTTTTCAATGTATTTCACGCTTTTCGAGGCACTCGAGTCGCCGAAACTGAAAATGGACTTCGCCACGACGTCCGGCTCGTCGAGACCTTCAAAATAGGCTAATCATTTGTTTGATTTGGTGCTCGTATGAAATCTCGGGCCATCTTGTTTGTATGTCGCAAACCGACGCACGCACTTCGATGCACACGGGTCGCCAAACGCGAAATCCGTCAGTGCCATTGCGCTCAGAACGTCGAAATTAGCTAGGATCCATTACTCATACTCCTATGTTAAAGTTCTAGATATGGTGTTCGACCATTCATGATCACAAGGGGTTAAAAATTCAAAGGTTACTATTCACTTAAGTCGCGGGACCCACTTTTTGATTTCTGATTTCTGGAAGATCCGACCGTCGGATCGAAAATATATGATATGAAACTTCTATGTTTCGACGAGACGATCGCAATGGTGATCTCGGATTTTCCAGATCAGACCCCGATCAAAAGTCGATATTTCTGGGGCCACTATTGGCCCACTATCATCCACTTTTGCCAAAATGACAAATTTTAAATATTTAAAGGCAAACTGAGACTTTTAAATTCTAGATTTCTACAGGGTAGGTAAGGGGGGCTGCATCGTCGTGGTCGCCAGGCTGGACCGCTGGTGCTTCGTCCTCGTAGACGCCCTCGGGTCAGGCAGCGGCCGCTACCTCCTGCACCCCTTGAAGCCCGACCCACCCCAGGGCCCATGTATGCGTCGGCCTACCCCTCGCTTGCGGCTGTTGGTTATATGGATAAGGATCTAAATAGGGGAAAAAACACCTAGAGGGGGGTGAATAGGTGTAAACGTATAAACACTCAAAAATCGTTGCGATAAAAAACCCAATGCGGAAATAAAAATAATACGCAAGATTTTTACGTGAAAAACTCCATCACCGGAGTAAAAAACCACGGGACCGATAACACGGCAGAAATCCACTAGAATTAAAACACGTACAAGGTGATTTACCGTACACACTTACGACTCAACCTTTTCCATACGCTCCTAGAGGATCTTCTCCGCTCGCTCCGCGACGCTTCTCGAATCCACGATCTGCGCCCAACGCCGAATCCACGGCGTCCAACGTCGAATCCACGCGTCCGACCGAATCCACGGTCTTCACCCAATAGCACCCTTCGAATCCACGAACGTGCCTCGCTCCGAATCCACGAGAGCGGTTGAACCTTGAATCCACAAGGACACGCGAATCCACGCGCCGATTTTTGGGGTAAATCGTTGTTTTTGGTGGTGATGATCCGCCGAATACTTAGATCAAAGATAGATCGGAAATACCATCTAAGTATTCATTAGTTTGATTCAACTCAAGATGTGAGTATGAAAACCTAGAATCAAACTAATCAATATAGATGAAGAAACATAGAGTATTCTCTAATGATTTCCTTTCTTCTCTATATGTGGATCTAGAGCCGTATAAAATGATAATGAAATGACGGCTATTTGATTCGTTTGATTCACCCTAGAAAAAGAGTCATAGGGTCTATTTATAGGTTAGAAACCCTAGGAAGGAGATAAGAATCAAAAACCTAACATTTCTGGAAATTTTACGGACGGCGATCCGGATCGGATTAGCTGTGATCCGGATCGTCGTAACGAGTCAGGCAATTCCAGAAAAACGAAGGTTCGGGATCCGGATCGAAGTGCTGATCCGGATCGTTCATACAGTTCACCAAACATCAACGTTCGGGATCCGGATTGCGAAGCCTGATCCGGATCGTCAAGGAAGATGGTAAACTCAGTGTTCGGGATCCGGATCAAGAGAGGCTACGATCCGGATTGAACTGGTGTATGAACGAACCACCTTCGGGATCCGGATCGAACAACCTGATCCGGATCCTGAACATGTCCCAAGTCCAGTTTTTGATTTTTATGCAATGAAAGATTCTTCCAAGTGTTTCTACACTACAAGAAGTATTCGGATCACACAAAATCTTTAGTTAAACATACCTGATCCTTTTGAATTTTCTTCTTGAGATTGAGTTAAATGATCCAACTTTCTTCACCTTCAATCTTCAAGACTTGAGACTTTCACGAAACTACGCCAACTCAAATTCCGTAACA